>JAOTQR010079455.1:0-10568 GCA_025774065.1 Solanum ossicruentum
TGCTGCAGGTGTGGTTAGTCAATAAAACAGAGGAAACTCTGCCGAAATTTCGGTAGAATTCTAGGCTATGATATTAAGGGAATTCGATTAAGTATGTGATTACGTGCTCCTATCGGGCACTGGTCACGACCCCAGGGAGGGGTGTGACATGATTCGACTAAGAAATAGAAACAAATCTAAATTAGAACAAAGAAAAAAGGTATAAAATAATACAACATGTCTATTTGGTCAGTCTATCTAGATTAGTTATATTCATGATTGTATTAAATCTTCAAAAATAAATAATTAATGATAAAATTAAGATACAAAATAATGTTATTATTTTTTCTTACAAGCTAAAAGTGAAACATAAATGTAAACTTATTCAACTAATAACAAATATAATTAAACAGAATCAAAACTAATAAATTTGATGAAATACAATAGTGGGTCCATAAAAGATGCCACATATTTTGGCATTTTTAACTCTAAATACCAGAGTTTATATATGTTATATGTTAGTATTAAATTATTGCTTTATATGGTTAAGATAAGAAGTCCATATCAAAACACCATCATGAACAAAAAGTGAGGGTGCGTTTGGTATTAAGGAAAAAAATACTCCATGAAAAATATTTTCGTAAAAATTCATATATCTGTAATTATTTATATCAATGATTCAATAAATAATCCTCATATATGATGATAAAGGTCTGACTCAATAGTCATTTTTGTGTCAAATTTCACAAGGTTCTCATTCATATTTCAATCTCAAACATACTTGGTCGATATCGATATGTCATTATGGAACTCGCATAGTGTCTGACAACGTGTCAACTGTGAACACACAAAATATTCAATCCTTCACAACTTAGCTCACAACATCACATATAAGAAAATAACTTGATCTTAATATTTAATATATAAATCAGGAATTTCAATTGATACATAAATAGAACATGTTGTCTGGTGTATAACAAGCACAAACACATCAACAATGCAGTAATGCCTAACTCGTACAAAAGCACGACACGGAAAATCAAAGCTAAAAAAATTAAATATTTAAAATATTTTTTCCCTTTTATATTGATAGTCACACACACACACACACACACATGTCGCACGATGTATATGTTATTTATTTAAGTCATGACTAGCGCGTATATAGGTTGAGAAAAAAAATTCATTTTCTTATCTTGATTATAGAGAGTTTTCAAACTTCTTACCTTCACGATGTCTATGAAAAGAATAATGTGCATTGCATATGGATATGTATAACCACAAAATTATAAAAGAATCTAGTTATAGTCAACTAATTATGACAAACCACTTATAAGTATAACTAAAATTTAAAATATTTGATTTTATTATAAAGTGATCGAGTCGATGCAAGCACTGCGTGTGTCACCCTTTCATTTATATTTCATTTGATGACATAATACCAAAAGTAATGAACTTTGTTTTTGAAGTGTCTCAATTTTTATCCTAACTTCTCATGCTCCTTCTCCAAAAGAAACATACTTGAAAATATGTGATTTCTAATAATTTGTAATATTTATGTCACAAAGAAAGTATTCAAAATATAAAAACAATTCAAATCAATCAAAATGCACTTAACCTTAAAAAATCTAAATTAAAATGAGATTTGATTAGAAGCACATAACAAAATTAAAACACCAATATCCTAATTCTTGCTTTCATAGAAAACAGTTGTTATTATGTACTTTAAAGGGTATAGAAAGTTATATTAACCAAAGTGTAATGGCTAAATTATTAGAAAATAATTTATTATTTTATAACCTATTGGGCACAATCTTATGGATTTTTCTAATTAATTAAGGAAATGAAATAAAAGACATCTTTTGTTAGTTTAATGCTAGATTAAGGACTATTACGAGTTATAATTGTTATATAGCAAATACAAAAAGATCAGCAATCATAGGTGTAGTACTTTTATATGCCTGATTGCTTCAGCCAAGTCTATGTTGAAGGAGTACTTGGATATTTTCGGAGCTTCCATGTTATTCATTCGGATTATAAACCTTTTTTTGATATTAAGTTTCTTTAAAATACTTGGCATATGGAATGATAATTCTAAAGATATCTGTGGATAAATTTCTTTAAAATGATATTTATATTATAAAAAATAAAATAGACTATCTATCGTAACAATACGTAAAAGTGATGATGTATGTATTTAAACTCATATATGGAATTTTTCGTAGTTTTACTGAAAGAGACATTTATTTTTTGTAACAACTTAGTAATTTCAAATATGTTCTGATTTATATGGATTTATGTAATTAAACAAAGATTGTCAATGGAAAATAACTCCCAATCTTGCCAAATAATGCACATCCTTCACCAACTCCCTCTTCACCTCATCCATATTATAAGCTACAACATCTGCCTTCCCTAGATGGCATTCTGTCCCAAGGTAACTCTCCCCTAACAAGTCTTTCAACTAATCCTTCCACCCCCTTAATTCTCCAGGGCCATTGGATAGTGAGGAATGAAGATGGGTTGGGTATCAGAAAGAAGGTTGATGCTAAAGTCTACTCCTCTCAAAAACCAATCTATGGGCCTTAGGATAAGAGACAAGCCAACCTTGGGCTAAAACATAATGGACACACTTTTTCTTTCCTCTTCAAGGCCTTACGAAATTTAGGTCAATACAAATTAATAGGGTTAGAATGACGTAGTTTAGGAATCAAACGAATCAAAAATTACCAAAAATTTCTTTATTTAAAAATTGTCAGACCTATCTTTAAGAACTGTTTATGACTCGTAAACTAAAGTACGGGTCATAACTGTCCTTCTACATGGCATGGCCTAAAGTTTTAGCTATAAGAATTTTCACCTTCAATCCACAACTCAATAATACTATCTATAGTTCTATTTACAGACAGTAAATCACATTCGTAGAAACCTCCCACACTTAGAAAAAATCTTATACTTCAGGTCCTAGTCACGATAAATTTACAGTCCATATACAGAAGTACGACTCTTAGATCCTTTCTTCAATGGCTTCTAGTGATAAAAAAATGTTACCAACTTTTGGACCTCAACCACAAAAGCCATCTATGACATGTGGGTTGATCCATGAGCCATGCACTGGCTCATTATGTCAGTTTAGTTCAAAGATTTTCTGCAGCTTTTTCATTTCCATGATTTTAAACATGTGAGGTGTTATGACAGAAAATCTTCGACCAATGAGAAAAGGTTATTTTGCATATATTCTAAGATCGAGAGGTGATGAATGAAAGATATCTAGGAAGGGCCAAGAGGTGAACTAGAGATTACATAATTTGTTAGGTTTCTATGCAAAACAATGATCAATATTACTAATGTTAAATGCTTATTGAGTTATATGTTAGTGGGACTGCAACCCTAGTCTCTTTTGCACTGCCTAATCCTTAGTTCGTTAAATTTGCATTCGTAATCATAGGTAGTTATCTTCCCTAGTTTGAAAACCCTATTTTTCCTTTTCATATTATTTAATTTTTAAAAATAGAACCAATGACAAAGATGAGATAACTAGTGGAGTTGTTTCAACCTATCCTTGTAGGATTGGCCTCGACTCCTAGATGGGTAAACAGACTTCTAATGATCGTCGGTATTTATTTCAAAAAGTATAATTGAATGTCATCAAAAATGGTGTCGTTGTCGTGGAATACATCTTTGAAATAATCTACTAGTTTTGTATTTCAGTTGCAGTTCTATTTCCTGATTTTACTTTATATTTTTTTATTCTCAGTAGGAAACAAGTTGTGCAAGCTAGACTCCTATAGAAAAGTGCATCTCTACTTCCCTACAATCCTGAGCTGCAAAAATCTATTAGGAGGATGAAGATATAAAGAGAGCAAGGTAAAAATTTACCCAGGAAATGATGGAAAGGCCGACTGCATGAGGTAGTCTTACCCCCAACACCACAAACCAGCATAGCAAGGCCAAAATTAGAGGCCCATGGATATGGAATATGAAGATGATGATGCTAACTTGGATGGTGTGGGTGCTATTGGAGCCATAGTATATCTTTAACCCCCTCATGGGGTTAAGTTCATTATCACCATTACTATGCTGCAAATGTCGAACCTTAAGGCCCGATTTAGCAGAGCAGCTAGTGAGGATGCAAACCAACATTTGATCAACATTGCCACATGCAAGTCATTGGAGATTCCTGGAGTGAGTCAAGCATCAATTCACCTGAATTTGTTTCCATTATCTCTATTTAGGCATGCAATAAAGTGGCTCAATGAGTTGCCGCATGATTCTATCACATGCTAGAGGGAGTCAAAAGATGCCTTTTTGGAAAAGTCCTTTCCACCCTCTAGAAAGCTGTAACTCAAGGGTGAAATAAATACTCACAAGCAGAAATTATGGGAGGCGTCACATGAGACTTGGGAGAGCTACAACTGAAGGGTGAAATACATGCTCATAAGCAAAAACTATTGGAGGCCCAACTTGAGACTTGGGAGATGCTTAGACAAAACCTGAAGTAGTGCCCAAATCATAACCTTACAGATGAACATCTGAAAGAGGTATTTTATAGATCTTGTAATCTTTTCACTAAACCTATTGTTGATGCAGCCTATGGAGGATTGTACATGGCAAGGACGGTCCAAGAATCCAAAACAATTCTGGATCAAGTCTCAAAGACTAATTGGGCAAGGTATACTAGAGACTCAGATAGCATTGGTTTCGTCTTGGAGATATTAGTAAAGCAAAAGTTGTGAGAAGAGGAGTGAGACTAGGACATGGCCCACATCAAGACCAAGTTGGACTTACAGACCAAAGGTTTATTGTTTGGAGGGCTTGAAAAGGTCATTGATGTAGACAATGCAAATTTGTATAATGGTCATTGAACTGCATGAAGAATCCAAGTTCTGTAACTATCATAGAGGTCTCTAGACTAATAACATCTGGAACAAAGGTTGGAACTATAAATGAGATGGATACTATGATAGAGGAAACAATAATGATCAAGGGAATTGGCAACAGAGAATTATAAAACTTATCAAAATGGTGCATAAGTGTATCCCAAAAACATATATAGGGTTAGAGCAATGTCAAGCAACTCAAGTCTGGAGGAGATGGCGACAAAGGTACACCAAAAGATTGATTCAACTGTAGTTGGCATCAAAGAGCTGAGAAGTGATATGTCTAGACTATGTCAAGTAGTTGAGTCATACAACCTCAATCAAAAAAATTGGAGCAGTAAATGGGCCAACTTTCATCAGTGGTGAATCAGGGGAAGAATAGTGCACTGTCCAGTGACACTGTTCAAAATCCATGGACTGAAAATTGATTATAGTTTTATGTATGTTGTGCTGGGACAGTACGTCTGGCACTGCAAGGGAGGCAACCCATGAGTATACTTCATGAGGTTTGAGTAATCAATTACATTACTATTGATGCTTAAGTTTTCGTAGGTATGATCACTTCCCTTATCCTATACTCTAATTCGACATGCATTGGGACAATACATAGTTTTATTTGGAGGTAGAGCATCCTGAAGTCTTAAAGTTTTTGTTGTCATGTTTATTATCCTCACAAGCATATTACCTAGTAGAACTAGAATTTTTAGGTCATTTTGTTTGTGTAAAGACAAGTGTATTTAGGAGTCTATAGTAACCTATCATTTTTATGCAAAAATGCTCCAATTAGAAAAAATTTAAAAATTGTGTTTGCATCCTAAATTGACAAACTTGTTCTAGTTCTTATAAAGCATTGTATACACTAAATAGTTGACTTTTTGTTGAAGAAGGCATGACTGTGTTGGTTACTACTAAATAGTGTAGGATATGTGTCCTGTGGGTGAGCTTATTTGTTGAAGTTTGACTGATGTACTTGTAAGCTAGAACTTTCCTAGCTAGTCACACTAAAATAATTGCATGAATTGATTTAGGTAGGATTATAGGACTTTTTGGTGATAATTAACTTTGCCTAAATCTGAACAACCAAATGAAATTGATGCCTCTAAACAAAAAGTTAGAGCCTAAATAGGCCTTTTTTTTTTTGTAATCATCCAGCTCGCTAATCATCCAGCTCACCTTGCCTATTTGCAGATCCTTACTTTCACCCTGGTCTCTCTAAGGACATTGTGTACCTCAACAAAGGACAAAAGTCTAAGTTGAGGGTGGCTTATGTTGGCCCTTGTCCTTTAAATGAATTGTACACCTCAACTTAGGATAAAAACTTAAGTTGAAGGTGGTTACTCTCAAGAAACACAAAAAAGCTAAAGTATTAAAAGAGTCAAGTGATGAGAGAAATAAGAAATCTTAGGGTGTGACTGTGAGTAAGCAAAAGAGTTAAAAAAGAAAATGAATTAGTGACAACTAAAACTACTCCTAAGGGCAAAGAAAGTGGGAAAATTAGAATAATAAGAATTTAGGGACTAGATTTAGATAGCTAAGCCAAAGTAGAGTGTTAGAGGGGCGAAAGAGTCATTGTGGTCCTAAATGTACCTAACCTTAGCTTGACCCAGCGATACATGCCACAAAAGTCGTAATGTGATCCTAAAAAGGTCATTCAATATTCAATGTGGTGAAATAAGGGCAAGCATATGCTATGTACTTGTGTATTGGTTAAGTATCTTTTGTGAGTGCGAGTTTCTACATTCTAGTCTCTGTTTGCATTTGTATACAATGTATGATACTTTATCATAGTGAAGGCACTATCCATGCACCATTTAGAATGTGTAGGTAGTATTAGTAGAATGTAGTACTGAAGTCTATGACATATGTTATTTTTTTTTGTAAAAAATAATAGCCACCAGAAGTTTTGTTAGTTAGTCTTGATAACAACCATGCATGTTCGATTGTTTGACAGTGCTTGTTTTGATAAGTGTGGTTGAATTGTGATGAAAGCACTATTTTAGAGTCTTTTTTAATAGTGTAATCAGTGTCATAAATGTGTGGGCTTTCTTTGCTAAATTCTTATACTGTGTTTCAATTGAGAACTTGCCCCATTACTCTAACTTAGACTGTAGGTTAGTTGGTTAGGAAAGGATCTTAAGCCATTGTTCATATTAGTCCACTTAGACTAAATAACCAACCAAATATTGTATATGCAACATTTATCAATTTGAATAGCATAATTGAGTACTTACACAAGAGAATTAAGCACAATAAATCCAAACTCTTCACCAAGAATCAAAAGATTGAATTAAAAGTAAGAAAAACTGTTCCACAAGTGTTTCTACTATTCTCTCACATTTCTCTACTGTTCACAGTGTTCTCTACTGTTCCTTATGAAAAATAACTTAAAAACCTATTTATAGTGTTTAAAATTGAAACGACCCCATAAAGTGCTCGAAAATGTGCCTCAGAAGTGCCCAAAATCATAATTTTCATATATCTAAAAATTCGTGCGTTATTTCAAATATCCGACTTTATATTCTTGATCGAGTGGTCAAGTAAGTGGGAAAAGGGTCTAACCTCGATTTTAGAGTAATCGTATCAAAATTTGATTTTCCAAAATGTCAAATTCCAGTGAGGTTTGCGTGTTGTTAGCATGACGCATCAGTGTATATTTTTCTCCCCAATTTTTTTTAACTTGGTCCAAGACTTTTAAGTCTTGGTCCTAACTGTTCCCATATTTGAAAATAGCTATACTTATCCATATTTCACCCTCATATCATTCAATACATTCCCCAATACTCACTCAAACACTTAGCCAAATATTTCACTCATAAATTCAAGTCCAAAAATTCATCTAGATTTTAAGATTTTCATTCAAGCTTCAAGTCTCCATTTCCAAACTTCTTCAAGCATCCTCCAAAGTAATGGTATGTGGGTTTCAACTATTAGGTCCTTTCACCCATTGTGCCCAAGCCTCCTTTTTACCTAAAATACATGTTTCTAAGTTGATTTTACATGTGAGTTTTCTAGTATGAACTTGTCTATGAACTATGTTAAAGCTTCATGAAAGTGCGGCTGTTTTACCATGTTTGAGCTATGAATCTAAGATCTATTGTGAGATTTGATGAAGCGTTTTGATGTATATTGCTTAAGGGTGTTACTAAGTATTGATTTATGGTTTTACATTGGATTTCCTAGCATGATCTCATCCATAAATTGCATGGTTTTACACTAGAATTACACACTTGCCAAGTGTTCGATAAAATATGCGGTTATAGTTTCTTGAGGAATTGAAGGTCCAATGCATGCAATATGAGTTGAATAGATATATGATGATGAAAGAAATATGTATATGATATTTTTTATATCATGTTGGGAATTGACCAAGCCTCACTCAGGGGTTGTAGGCTCGAGAACCATATTGAGGGGTTTGTACCTCGATCGCCTCGCTCAGGAAGTTGTAAGCCCGTGCTACTGGATTGGGGATTTTTTACCTTTATAACCATGTTGGGGGGTTAGTATCTCATCAACCATGTTGGGACGTTTGTAACTCATTAACGATATTGTGGGGTTTGTACCTCATTAACCATATTGAGGGGTTTGCACCTTATTCGCCTCTCCAAGGGGGTGGTAGGCCTTGGATATTCAGTAATGATGGTCTCTTCTTACACATGTATTATGTTAAATATATGCATGATTTTACTTCAAGCGTCATTCATACATGTCATATTGCAATATGCTTATTCATTGCCTATGCTATGCATTTTGTTTATGGTGCTTATTAGTTGTTGCATTGTATCTTACATACATAGTACATTCAAACAGATTAACACATACTTTATGTCTACATGATGTCACTATGTACGAACCAGAGTCCTAATTGATCATCCTCCTCCACGTGGCTACTATAATATCTCTCAAGTTAGTTGGTGAGTCCTCCATTCCCGGGATATTGATCCATGTTTCTTATGCTGTGTATTGCTCTTCTCTTTCTTTATTGTATACTTTGACTATGAAGGTTATCCCGGTAGCTTTCGGATCCTGCTCTTATATATGTAGTAGAGGTGTTGTTGGATATGTTATGTATCTATGTTGTGAGCCTTGACTCTCTTGTTCTTGATGTTTATGATATTCAAGGTTTCCCTTAGTCCCTTTGTCCTTATTTTTATGTCAATTATGTTGTTTAATTGCTTCCGCGACCAGTGGTATGTAATGATTTGTTAAGAGACATTTGGGGTCTCTTCGAGTTCCCCATTTACTGTGTCACATCTAGGCCCTAGGCTTGGGTCATGACAAACTTGGTATCAGAGCACTAGATTGTTAGATCCTCGAAGTCTAACAAACCGTGTAGATTAGAGTCTTATTCATAGTTGTGTTGTGCACTACAACTATGAGTAGAAGGCTATTAGACATTTTAGGAAATGTTTCCCTTCTTCATGTTCTAAGTCCTACGATAGAGATGGAGTAAGTTTCTCCCCTAATGATTTTTTTTTGCAATGCTAGATCATGCCTAACACAAGAGGAAGAAGAGCCCGCACACTTGAGGAGCAACCGACTCATGGAGAGCTTTGGGATGCTCTCACCTTGCTTATACAAGTTGTTGCTAATCAAGCCAACCAAGGGGCCCAAGTCCCTCATTCTCCTACTCGGGCATCTCAGGTAAGAGACTTCATGAGGATGAACTCGCTGGAATTTTATGGGTTAAAGGTGGATGAGAACCCACAAGAGTTTATTGATAAGGTTTACAGGGTGTTGGCTATCATGGATGTGAGGTCGGAAGAGAAGGCGGAGTTGGGGCCTACCAACTCACGGGGGTGGCACAAATATGGTTCACATAATGGAAGGAGGAGAATGAAAACAATCATGTGGTGCTATGGGAGGAGTTCAAGGCAGATTTCTTAATCGATTCTACCCTCTTGAGCTTAGGGAGGCTAAGATGGTGGAATTCATGAACTTGTAAGAAGGTTCTATGAGTGTACGAGAGTATGCCCTCAAGTTCAGCCAACTTTCAAAGTACGCTCCACACATGGTTGCCGATTCAAGGGCTAGAATGAATAAATTTGTGATAGGGGTGTCTGACTTGGTGAGTGAGGAGAGATGGTCTGTCATGTTGATTAGTGACATGGATTGTCCCACTTGATGACATATCCCAAACAAATGAAGGAGGAAAAGTTGAGGAAAAGGAGAAGCAATGAGCCAAGAGGACCCATTTTGAGGGAAAGTTCCAAGGTCACAAAAGTGGCCAGTTTCATCAAAGCCAAGGGTCTTCTCATGCTTCTGATAGGGGGTATGGCAATGACTTCCCGAGGGCCCAAGGTGTTGGTGTTGTGGTTCCTAATAATGTGTGTCCAAAATGTGGTAGGGGTCATAGGGGTCCATGTTTGAGGGACACTAATACATGTTATGGTTGTGGGGAAGTGGGTCACAAAAGAGATTGATTGCCCTTGTGATCACAATAAGGGTAAGTATGTTCATCCTCAAGGCCGGGGTGCCAATACGGTTCCTTTGGGTAGAGGTGGTCAACAAGGTGGTTCCCCAAGGTACAATTGATTCTATGCACTCCAAGGGATGCAAGGGGTTGAAAAGGTTCATGATGTCATCACCATTATGTTAAAAGTCTTTGATTTTGATATGTATGCATTAATTTATCCAGGTGCCGCTCTTTCTTTTGTCACCCCTTTTATTGCTAGAAAGGTCTATAGAAATTGTACCGTTTGCATTTTGCAT
>JAOTQR010079456.1:0-10568 GCA_025774065.1 Solanum ossicruentum
ACTTGTTTCCATACTCACGCACCATAAGTTATTTAAGTTTAAAATATACCTCGATCACAATAATTTTTCCGAAAGAGAAATTGACCTCCATTTGTTTAATTACGGGGTCTAACAGAAATATTACTTCCTTTTCTTCTGTTGCCGCCTCGATCGCCACTGCGCTTGTGACTATCATTTCTACCGCGACTTCCTGGTATGAAGTTACTCTGCGATGCCTGCTCTAGTTGAGAGTTTCCAACCTTCTAGTTCATCCTCTGCTCGTGAGAACTTAATGAACCCAACAACCTGCCAATTGACATGGTTGATGTATCTTGGCCTTCTTTGATGGCTGCTACAACATAGTCAAACCTTGCGTTCAGAGATCATAGTATTTTTTCTACTACTCTCCGCTCCTCCAACACTTCCCTGTTAGACCTCAACTGATTTACCACGGACTGCACTCGGGCGAAATAACCGACGACGCCTTCTGAGTTTGTCATTCTCAATGACTGAAAATTACCCCGGAATGTCTGCAACCAGACTCGCTTCACTCGTTCATCACCTTTGTAGGATTTCTGCAAGATAACCCATGCCTGGTGAGCTGTCTCAGCCGCTGATATTCTTTTAAATACCAGCTCATCAACAGCTTGAATGATGGCATATAATGCCTTTTGATCCCTCTTACGAGTTTCAATTAGTAACTCTTTCTCTTCAATTTTCAAAGCCTCGAACGTTGCTGCATTAACTACTTCAATATAGCCGCTCTCCACCAAATCCCATAAATTTTGAGACCGGAAAAAGACCTTCAATTGGATAGACCAATTGTTGTAATTCTTCCCGGTGAGTTTTGGAAGTTGAATTTGAATCGTGTTACTGAAAGACATGATTCAACACTTTTCTAGCTCACAACACTCAACCTTGCTCTGATACCAAATGTAGGAACCAAAAAAATTGATTCTGCGGGAATGAATTTTGGGATTTATAATTGAAAAATAAATACTAAGGAAGAAATATATTTGAAACTCAAACTCAAAATATTACAAACGCTCACTCTTGTATTGTAATACAAGTTCTAGGGATGATTTTCCAAATGAAATCCTAACATATATTTATACTAAAAACTTATAATATGAACAATAATATGAACATACATACAATTACAATGTGAAAATTCAAAAAATTTCATCCACCATTTTAGCCTCCCATGTGTTTTATTTTTTTCTTAATTTAATTTTTCACACTACCGTCCAACAATTAAAATAATTTTAACACCCTAAGCTAAGTACACATTTGTTATGAAGCATTTTATTCACATTAATAAGCACAAACTTAGCTAAATCCTTGCTTGTCAATAGATTGAACTCTATCGAAACTGATACCACTGTTTAACCCGCTTAGATGAGGGCTTATTTGTGTTTCTTAGGTACCTTGTTGCACTTCTTGAAATTGTTTTAGGATATCGACTTGCGTTAGGGTTTTGTGTTCTTTGAATATGCCTAATTTTGCATCTGTATTATTTGTATGTTCGGGACTTGTTTTTTTTATCTATTGCCAGTAGTGTTCTTCCTTCTTTTGGGACCCGCTGTAAAGATTGAAATGTTATACTATTTATTCCTGCAAAAGAAAAAATTATGTTAGTAAAAAAATCAACCACCTTGTTTCCTTCCCCCATTATATGATTCACTTTAATATCTTTAGACCTCCTCATCTCAATAATAGTTATGATCTTCATACTAACATTCCAAGGGGTCTCCCAAAATTCATTCACAAAATTATATACCATGAGAGAGTCAGTCTTCAAAGTAACAAGCACTCAATTATTATAAAGACAACATTTTAGGTCTTCTACCATTGCCCAAACCTCAGCCTCCACACTAAATTTTACCCCTATCTCCAAAGAAGTAGCCTGCAAAAAATCACTATTCTCATTTCTTATACAAAAACCCCCTGCACTGATTCCTAGATTGCCTTTTGAAACCCCATCTGAGTTACACTTAAACCTCTCTCCCCTAGGAAGATTCCAGCAAATAATCTTAGGGACAAGGATAGATTTATACCCAACAAGAAAAGAAACTAAATCAACCCAACATTCGGGAATATTTTAAAGCCAAAGATATCTATATTTTGTCAATCTATATAGATTCCTACTAACTTCTACAACCATGCCCTGTAAACTCAGCTTTTCCCCATTTTCGATTATGTTTCTTCTCTGCCAGATTTTTCATAAAATGAAACAAGGGACAACATTTAAAATAGGCCTTAACTTACTCAAACACTCAGCATTCCATCATTAAAAAAATTTTTCCTTTAAGAAAATAACAGGGCCATTTATCCCAGCCTCCCTAGCAAAAATCTTCCATAATTGACTTGCAGCAGGACATGCTATGAAAAGATGATGATAGGCTTCATCTGCTCTCTGATCACAACAGAAATATAAAACTTCTTTTTTCACTCCAATACCAACCAAAAATTTCTCAAATAGGGATCCTTTTCTTGATCATCCACCAAACAAAAAAAGAGACTTTAAATGGTACTCCTCTTTCCCATAGCCTATGATAATACACATGACTGGTACCAGAATTTTTCAGAGCTTTCCAAACTATTTTAATAGTAAACCTCCCAGATTGAGAGACAATCCAGAAAGGGTAATCTGAGGCTTCAATTTTTGGGTCTAACTGGAGATTATTTATAACAAGATCTACTACTTCCTGTGAAAAAATATCTCTCAACTTTCCTTTATTCCACTTATCATCTTGCATGAGTTGATCAATATTCATTAAATCTAATTAGAATGAGATATTGGAAGATAATAGTTTAAAGCTCCCAGTTGAGTCTAATTGTCAAACATAATACTGGACTTATCACTGTTAGGTTGCCACTAAATCTCTTGATCGAAATAATCTCTTGCCTTAAGCATATATTTCCATGTTAGGGATCCACCCTTCCAATCTACCACCTGAGGCCTAAGCCTCTTACAATATTTATTCTACATAAAATTAAACCATAAGGACTTTCTTGTTGTAAAATTCCACCAAACTTTAGCAAAGAGAGCTTTAGATACATCAAACAAAGACCTAAAACCCAAATTACCTTCCTTCTTGGGTAAGCATACCTTCTCCAAGGCCATCCGATGTTTGTTTCTATTGTCCTCCTCAAAATTCCATAGAAATTTTGCAAAGATTCTATATAAGTCATGAAGAACACACTTGGGAGGAATCATCACAGACAATTGATAAATAGGGATACTCTGCAAGACACCATTAATCAATACTGCTTTACCACCAAAGGAAAGTAACTTGCCTTTTCTAGAGTTGAAGTTTTCCCTGAATTTTGTAATAAACTCTATAAAATGTAAATTCTTCTTCTTTGCATAATCTACTGGACAACCCAAATAAGTTAGTGAGAACTTACCTCTTTGAAAATCAGTATGATCTTTAATTCTCTAAATGTCTTGATGAGCAACCTTGTGATAAACATAAAAAATACTCTTCTCCTTATTAATTTTCTATCCGAATTGCTCTTCATAATCAGTCAGAGTCTACATAAGCAGCTTTAAAGTTGTATTATTTGTCTTAACAAAAATGATAGTATCATCAGCATAGCACAAATGATTAATCTGTTCACTCCACTTTAGTAGATCATATCCTTGAAATTCTACACAATTAAACATGTTATTCAAAGCTCTAAAGAGGACCTCAGCTACCAGAATAAACAAAGAAGGGGACAAATGATTCCCTTATTTAATACCCCTAATAGAATGAAAGAATCCAAAAGCTTGCTCATTGATTAAGATTGAATACCAATTATTAGTAATTAGCCTCCATATTTTATCCCTAAATATTCCATTGAAACCTATTTTGTTTAAAACATTGATTAAAAAAGACAATCAACTCTATCATAAGTTTTTGTCATGTCAACCTTGATAACCACATTAGCCACTTTGCTCCTTTTCCTAAAATCCCCAATAAATTCCTGAGTAAGCAGAACATTTTCAACAATACTTCTCCCTTTTATAAAATCATATTGGTTAGCAGAGATGAGGGTAGGGAGATATGTTTCTAGTATATCATGTATAAGCCTTGAAATAACTTTGTTAACAAAGTTACTAAGGCTAATAAGTCTGAAATCTGAAAAGGAGACCATCTTTTCCTTTTCTGGAATCAAAATCAAATTAGTGCGACTGATAGATTTTGGCAAAGTCATGTCCTGTAATAAAACTTTAATAACCCCCACCATATCTTCCTCTATAATATGCCAACAAAAGTGATAGAAATGCCCAGTTAATCCATTAGGGCCATTTACACTATTTTCATTCAAAGTAAAAACTGCCCTCTTTTATGTACTCCTTAGTAGATTCCATGTTTAATGTTTCATTATCTTCCTCTAGAATCAAAGAAGGGATGAAATCTATCAAAGAAAATGCCTTATCTTTATACTCCCTAGAAAATTGATCTTAAAAAAATTGGATAGCCTCATTCATCACCTCTGAATCTTCTGCCCATGACCCATCTAATTTCTGAATTCTCTTTATTTCCAATCTTCTCCTTCTCTGTTTTACCAAATTATGAAAAAAATTTGATATTTCTATCTCCTTCAAAGAACCATTGCATACCGGCTTTTAGCTTTCAAAAGTCTTTCTCAAACTTAAGGTATTTAGTATATTCAACAGTAGTTTTATTTAAAACAGATCTGTTAATAGCAGAAGAGTATTCTTCAAAAAGACTTTCTTTCAATTTGACAATCTCTTCTTCGATAGAAAGCTGTTTAAAAATGTCCCCAAAACTGTCCTTACTCCATTTAGACAAGGCCAATTTGGTCTTCTTCATCTTCAGTTGAAGTTGACAAAAACATCTTCACTATGTACATAATCCCAACTCTGCATGACAACCTCCTTGAAATCATTTTTTGCTATCCAAAAATTCCAAAAACCTAAAAGGTTTATGAAATTGACCAGAACTAGCTCCACAAGACAGAAGCAAAGGAGCATTATCTGAACCAAATCTGGACAAGTGCTCCAAATCTGGACTGCCTTTAAAGTTTAAATCCATCAAATCACAAGAATTTATGCAAAAAACAAAGTCCTCCACTTCATTAGGATACACTAAAGTTGTACTAATCTAAATTTCTTACTTTATAGTTATTTTATGAGACTTGTTATATGTTTTGTGAATATACGATAATTTTGAAATCCTATTATATGATTTATGACTTTTAGTTTCTTTTGGTTCATCAATTCTGAATTATTTTTAAGCTGATTTTTATATAGAGTTGATAAAAGAATATTTAGTAAATGTGTTTTGTTGTACTTTTTAATAACTCTTTGAGTTTGATTGTTAGAACCCGTATTTTGAACATTTGAAATGCTTGCGAAATCTGGACGAATATTGGAAATCTCGAACAATTTGAGACGTAAGTGTTTATTTTAAAGGTTTAGACCAAGTGGAAAATTTTTCTTAAATTTATTCTTGGGAGTTAAAAATATATTTATATATATAAAAAAAATCCTTAATTGGTCCAATTTGGGAAATATTCGGGACCAAATATGCATTTTTTTTCCAAGTTGGGTTCCTTCAAGATTTAAGATTAATTGTGGGGTCAAGTATGTGTCTTACTTTGATTGGTTGGGGGGAAAGACTTGGTATCTTTTATATAGGATTGCCTTGTACAAGACCCACATTTTCTTTTCTACAAGAAACGAGGAACAAACCCTATACAAGTGTGGAGCTCTGAAATTTCTCAAATTCTCCCTCCTCCTCCTCCTTTTTCATTTTCAAAATTTTAAATTTTAATCCTTGGCTATAAATTCCCTTCTCCTCTGTTTGTTATCGGAAATCAGAAATCATAAGCACTTATAGCTGCTGAATTTGATTGCAGGTGAGATTAGTCAGTAAAATAGAGGGAACTCTGCCGAAATTTCGGTAGATTTCTAGGTTGTGTAAAAGGGAATTGTATTCGTATATATCTATGTGCCCTTATCGGGCACTGGTCACGACCCTAGGGTGGGGCATGACATTGATTTTGCTGAGTAAATATATATTGAATTAAATGACAAGTGGGAAACTGCAAAAGCGGTAATAAGCTACCTGTTTTTTTCCCAGAAAAGACACCTTATGAGGTCACTTTGCTGCATTTTATTTTTCAGACAAGAGCCCTCATGAGGTCACCTTTTTGTCTTCAATATTTTGAAAAAGCGACCTTATGAGGTCTCTGTGTATATGAATTTAAATAAATTTAATAAAATATATAAACCTCATAAAGTCTCTTTCTGTAAAGGAAGAGAGAAGAGTTATCTGTGCTTTATTGTTTCTATCCATGTAGATTTTTGCCCTTCAACCTATGACTTTATATAGCTATAGAAAACAAACAAATACGTGTGGTGGGTCCCACCCATTATATATAAATAATAATAAATGAGAACAATTATTGTTTCCAACAAATGCAAATGACACTTATAATGCAAATGCCATAATGATAATTTCTTTATGTTATAACACTCACTCTAAATTATCAATGTAAAAGGAAGGTTCTAGATGACTTTAATATGCATTATCTGCTGCATCGTGGTTAAAAACCTTACCAGGAAAAATCTTGTGGAATAAAAACATTGGTGAAGGAAAAAAGAGTGCGGCGCACATTTACTCCCCTCGATGAAAACATCACTTAATGTTCCGGAGACGATGCATTCCAACCTTGTATCTCAATTTCTCAAAAGTAGAGGCTGACAATGCCTTGGTAAACATATCTGCTAAATTATCACTTGAACGAACTTGTTGAATATCTATTTCTACCTTTATTTGAAGATCATGAGTGAAAAAGAATTTTAGAGAAATGTGTTTTGTTCTGTCTCCTTTAATGTATCCTCCCTTGAGCTATACATGCAGCATTGTCTTCATACAATATTTTCGGAACATTTCTTCCCAAAGAAAGACCACATGCTTCTTGAATGTGTTGAGTTATTGAGCTTAAGCACACGCATTCTCGACTTGATTAATGAATGGCTATTATTTCTGCATGACTTGAAGAAGTGGCAACCAAAGTTTGTTTCTTTGAACACCATGATATTGTTGTATCGTCACTTGTAAATAAATAGCCTGTTTGTGGTCGACCTTTATGATGATTAGATAAATATTTTGCATCTGCATAGCCAGTCAACTGTGACTTTGATTCATTTGGGTAAAATAGTCCTATATCAATGGTACCTCGAAGGTATCTAAATATATGCTTAATTCCATTCCAGTGCCTTCGAATTGAAGAATAACTAAATCTTGCCAACAAATTTTATAGGTAAGGCTATATCTGGTCTAGAATTATTAGCAAGATACATTAATGTACCAATTACACTAAGATATAGTATTTCAGTACCGACAAGCTCTTCCTTATTTTTATAAGGTCGAAATGGATTTTATTAATATCAAGAGATCTCACAACCATTCGGATACTCAATGGATGTGCTTTATCCATGTAAAATCTCTTTAAGATATTTTCAGTATATGTTGATTGATGGACAAATATTCCATTGGCAAAATATTCAATTGGTAAACCAAGACAAAATTTTGTCATTCCGAGGTTTTTCCTTTCAAACTCCTTTTTCAAACATATTATTGCTTTTGAAATCTCTTCAGGAGTTTCAGTGATATTCAAATCATCAATATATATAACTATTATAATAAATTCAGATCCAGACCTTTTCATAAAGACACAAGGACAAATTTGATCATTTGTAAACCCTTCCCTTAGCAAATACTCACTAAGGCGATTATACCACATTCGACCTGATTGTTTTAATCCGTAAAAGAATTTTTGATGCTTTATTGAATAATTTTCTCGACAATTATTGTATGCTTCAAGTACTTTGAATCCTTCAGGAATTTTCATAAAAATATCGTGGTCCAATAATTCATATAAATAGGTAGTGACCATATCCATCATATACATTTCAAGCTTTTCATGAACTGTCAAATTTATTAGATACCTGAAGGTAATTGCATCTACCACAGGAGAATCTCCTCATAATCGATGTCAGGCCTTTGCAAAAATTCTTGGGCCACAAGTCGTGCTTTATATCTTACGACTTCACCCTTTTCATTTTGCTTTTTCACAAAAACTCATTTGTACCCTACTGGCTTGACAGCTTCAAGTATTCGAATTATTGATCCAAAAACTTAACGTTTTTCAAGTGAAGTCAACTCTGCTTGAATTTCTTCTTTCAATTTTGGCCAGTCATTTCTCTGTCTACATTCATCGACAGATTTTGGTTCAAGATCTTCATCTTGTTGCATTATTTCAGTAGCAACATTATAGGCAAAAATATTATTGACCACAATATCATTTCGGTTCCACCTTTTCCCTATCGAAACATAACTTATTGAGATTTCTTTATTTTCATTATTTTCAAGTACTTGAACCTTTTCGGTGATGTCACCATTTGTTATGTCTCGAGGCTCCTCTTGAGTCATTGCCTTGGTATGATCATTTATCCTTTTTCTTTTTCGAGGATTCTTATCCTTGGAACCGATTAGCCTTCCACATTTTAAATGTGGTCTAGACTCATTTGCCTGAACCGTCGTCCTATTGGGATATCAACTCAAACTAAAGCATTAACAGCCAGAATATGCAATTTCCTAACCCTTGAAAGGTTAGTAAATGCATCCGGTAGTTGAGTTGCAACACTTTACAAATAAATCAACTTTTGAACCTCTTACTCACATTGATTTGTTCGAGGATCCAAATGAAATAATGACAATGAATTTCAATCTATCTCATTTTCCATTTGTTTAAGTTCTCCTCCTAATGTTAGGTATATTGATTCATCAAAATAATAATCGGCGAACCTTGCCGTAAATAAATCTCTAGTTCTAGGCTCTAAATATTTTATAGTAGAACGAGATTCATACCCAACATATATCCCCAACCTTCTTTAGGGACCCATCTTTGTGCGTTGTGGTGGGGCAATCGGAATATATACTGCACAATCAAAGACCCTAAGATGGGAAATGTTTGGCTCCTGATCGAAAGCCAACTGTAATTGGGAGACATCATGATAACTGGTTGGCCTTATGTGTACAAGTGTTGTTGCATGCAAAATGGTATGTCCCCACATTGAAATAGGCAACTTTGTACCCATCAACAATGGTCTAGCTATTAATTGAAGACGCTTAATCAATGATTCTGCTAGACCATTTTGAGCATGAACATGACCAACAGGATACTAAACTGTTATCTCTATGGATAAGCAATAATCATTAAATGCCTGAGATGTAAACTCGCCAGTATTATCAAGACGAATTGTCTTTATTGCATAATCTGGAAATTATGCTCTTAACTTTATTATTTGAGCCAACAACCTTGCAAAAGTCATATTGTAAGTTGATAATAAGCATACATGTGACCATCTTGTAGATGCATCTATCAAGGCCATAAAATATTTAAATGGTCCACATGAAGGGTGGATTAGTCCACATATATCACCCTGTATACGTTCCAAAAACGCAGAGGATTCAAGCCCAACCTTAGATGCTGATGGTTTAACAATCAATCCCTAGGAACAAGCAAGAGAATTCCTTATATTAAAGAATTTTCTGATTCTTCAAAGCATGCCCATTTGAATTCTCAAAAATTCTATGCATCATATTATAACTAGGATGCCCCAATCGATCATGCCAAATAATAAAATCATTACAATCAGTAAACCTGTTGTTTACTATGGCATGTGATTCAACTATACCAATAATTGTATAGTACAATCTAGAAGAAAGTGTGGATAATTTTTCATGCACAACTTTTTTCCCATCATTTCTTGTAGCAATATAAAGGTATTCAACCTTTCCTTCATTCGCAGTCTCAATATTATAGCCATTTTAGCGAATAACCTTGAAACTTAACAAGTTTCATTGAGACTTACTACAATATAAAGCATTATGAACAATCAATATTATTCCCCTAGGTAGTAATAAGGTTGCTTTTCCAGAACCTTCAATTATTTTAGTACTACCAGATATTGTGTCAACATTGGCTACTCTCATAACCAAATGAGAGAAATATTTCTTTTATCTTAATATAGTGTGAATTGTGGTACTATCCAGAAGGCATATTTCTCGATTAGTCATCTTGGATTCAATTGAAGATTGAAATTTTATCTTAATAAAATAAAAGTTCATTATTAGAGATAAGATAATCAATAATATTGTAAGAAAATCTAAGTTTTATTTTATTATAATTTTAAATTTCAAAATAGAAGTAAAAGTCATAATACATACAAACAACATGTTATACATCATAAAATTAAATATCAGTTATGATCCCCAAAAAAATCTTCAACATCCAGATGAATAAGGTCATCGAGATTATTAAAAATATCATCTTTCAAAGCCAAATTTGCTTTAATATTATCGTTATATGTTTGTGAAGGACTTGCCTCATTATTTTTAAGAGTCAAGTATGACTCTATCCGAGCACTGGAAGAAGCACCATCTTTATTTGCCTTCCGTTTGAAGGAATTTTGATAAAGCCTAACAAAATGTTCAGGCGTTCGGCATTCATTTTTCCAGTGGCCTTTCATTCCACAACAGTGACAATTGCCTTTTATGGAA
>JAOTQR010079457.1:0-10568 GCA_025774065.1 Solanum ossicruentum
ACACCAAATGAAATTCTAAATTAAAGTTCAATACATTCAATTCATAACAAGAATCCAAACTTAATTGAAATTACAATAGCTTTATATAAATTCTAGTTATATATAAATATATCCTAATGTCAACATTTCTAACTTCTACCTTCTTTAATTTGCTTCTAAAACTAAATTTTAACTTCAACAACAAATCAATTAAAACAAACAAACATTCAAATATATAGTCTAATTCAAAAAATCCTATCCAAACTGCAATCCAAAAATTCGCATTCACAAATTCACATTTAACTATTCAAACCAACAATGTCAATAACTTCAAATACACTTTAGTTCCAACTAACAAAATCCAAATCACAAACTAATTCAAAACCTATTTCAAACTAGAATCCAAAAGTATTCATTCACAAATTCATACTTAAATATACTTTCAACCATGTTAATCATTTCAAATACGCATTAATTCAAACTAAAAAAACCCCCAAATCAGAAAGTAATTCAAGATACCAAATTTGAAGTAAACCCTAGAATCAAAACATAGACTTTCATCACTAATTCACAACCATTACTAAAATTTAACAATGTCAAAAATATATGTAAACTAAACTAACAAACAATTCAAGATTTTATAATTTTTAAAACTAAAAAACCAAAATAATAGCTAAGGAATGAAAAAAGAAAAAAAGAGAAGAGAGAGAGAGGGGGTGACATATCGCCAGCGCTGGTGGAGTGGTGAGGAGGAGGAGAAGCGCAGACGATGGAGTGGCGGAGAACAACGAGCTAGGGCGAAGGAGGAGGTGCTAGTTTTGGCGTGCTTTCTTTAAATTTTTAGGGCTACAAATGCCGATGTAGTCGACTGAAATGGGGATATATTAAATAGGAGGTGACAAACTGTGTCCCTTTGTTTGTCGCCCCTTTTAAATATTTTATTATTTATTTATTATTAAAATAAAAAATAAAAAATGAATTATTTTAAAAAAATGACAAACATACCCATACGGTCTGTCGCAACATCAAACAAATTTTAAAAAATTAATCTAATTTTGGCTAGGAAATTATTTAACTTTCTAATTTTTTTTTAAAAATAAGCGATGGACATTACCACACTATCTGTTGCAAAATTAAAAAAATAAAATCTTTATATTAAATCTAATTTTGAGGATTAAATTATTTAAGGTTTTAATTTTTTTAAAAATATAAGCGACAAACACTGTCACGCTATCTGTCGCAAATTGTAAGATAAAATAAAACATAAAAATAAAAACAATTTCCAGAAAAATTCATGAAATATTGCGACAGGCATATAGTTTATGTACGACATTTTCAGTTATTAAAAAATTAAAATAAATTATTTTATACATAAAGCGATGGACAACGTCACTTTCTAAAGTGATGCGATCCATTGCTTTTTTTTTGGTCATATTTTTGCCCTATTTTTAGTAGTGTTAGAAGTTGTAAGATATCAATATGGATTTTATAGTAGGATTTCCAAAGACTAAGAAGCATTTTGACTCCATATGGATGATAGTTGATCGCATGACAAAGTCGGCTCACTCCTCACCGGTCAAGACTACATTTAGTGCTGAAGATTATGCTCATTTTGTATATCCAAGAATTGGTGAGATCACATGGGATTCCATTGTCCATCATATCGGATTGTGATGTCCAATTCACCTCTCATTTTTAGAGATCTTTCCAAAAGTTGCTTGGTGCTAAGGTGAAATTGAGTATCACTTTTCATCCGCAAACTAACGGACAAGCCAAAAGGACTATCCGTACTTTGGAGTATATGTTGAGAGCTTAGGTGTTGGAATTTAGAGTAAGTTGGGATGAACATTTGCCACTTATCAAGTTTGTGTAGAACAATAGCTATCATGCAAGCATTGGAATGGAACCATTTTAGGCGTTGTATAGTAGATGGTGTAGATCAACATTGGGTGGTTTAAAGTCGGTTAGGTGGCATTGCTATGACTGAACCTAATCTGAATGCTATGGAGAAAATTAAAAGCATAAGGGAAAAGTTGCAAACAGCTCAAAGCTGACAAAAGTCCTGCTCTGATATAAGGAGGAGAAATCTTGTGTTCTAAGTTAGTTATTAGATCTCCTTGAAGGTGTCTCCCATGAAAGGTATCATCAAATTCGATAAAAATGGGAAATTGAGCCCTAGGTACATAGGGCCTTACAAGGTGGTGAGAAGAGTGAGAAAATGGCATATACCCAATGAGATGCATTTAATCCATCCGACTTTTCATGCGTCAATGTTGAGGAAGTTCATAGGTGATCTAGACTCCAAAGATCCCGTGCACGAACTGAGCATCGAAGAGGACTTGAGTTAGAAAGAAGTACCAGTTGAAATCCTAGTGCGGCAAGTGAAGAGACTAAGTGTCACGACCTAAATAGATCCCAACTAAAGAAAGAGAAAAAAGCAGAAATCACACCATACATAACAAATTACCCAAAATCTGGAGCCATGAGTACAAGAGCATCTCAAATAGTATTGAAGGTAAACACAACTATCTCGAAAGAGAATACCATATTGATTCAAAATATCTAATACATAGTTTGAGAGAAAAAGTATAAAAGAGGATCCAAAGATTCACAAGGACTCAGAGTCAGATCCTCACCACTAAGATTTGGATGGTAACGATAGCACTCAGATGAAAAGATCAATTACCCTGTACTGTACCCGGTGCATGATCTGCAGGGAGGAAACAAACTAGCGGTGAGTATACCAAATGTACCCAACAAGTTCAATTGACTGAGTAAGAGAAATCAAATCAAGTATGTAGTAACGAAGACCCCTATCCCTACATCCAAAAAGGTTATCACAAGATGATAATATATACCATAATAATGAACTAAAATGTCCTCAAGGATCCATGATGCCACATAACCACAATAGAAATATAATGCGCAACTCATAATGCCAAATACAAAGGGTGTTATAGCCTTGCCACCTGCCCCTGGTCAAGTCATATTAGAATGCTACAATCTTGCCACCTTCCTGTGGCCAAATAATAATATGATTCCAACTCCTTGCCACCTGCCCTTGGTTAAGGTATATGAAGTATGAATCTTACTCTTACCTTTTACCTGGGTCAAGTGGGTGGTACCAAAGTGAATCATAATGCCATTGCCTCTTACCTGGGTCAAGGGATGTTATAAGCCACACACAATAGATATAATTCAATAGTATAATACAACAATGCATGTAGACATGTAAAATAGGTTTGCAACAAGAATATTGAGGCATAATGATCATATGCACCCAAGGATTAATATAAAGTATCACAGCTAATGCCCAAAACATCATCATACTTTAGATCATCATGATTACATCAATAATCTAGAATCTCAATAATATCAGACCCAAGTCGTCCCAAGTATGCAAGAATATCAATATTACTGGACCTAATTCATCCAAAATATACAAATATAACAATGATACTGGACCTACCTTTGTCCCAGCAATGCAAGTATATCAATAGTACCAAACATTACTCATCTCAATTGGTTTTGAAAGTCTTATTTAGTTACATTCTATCTTAAATCCTCATCATTTCATCATAATTTGATTCAGATCATCAATAGGATAAAAATTATACCAAATTTTAGCTCAATCCGAATCGCATCTTATCATCATTTAGCTATAATAACTCAGTTGCACAATTATCCATCTAAACACACAACTATCACATGATAAGATCAATAAGTCAAATTCATTCCCAAAAGGTTAGCCGAACCTACCTCGATACGAGAACTACACTTGGACAAGTTTTCAATCAACTAAAATCCTCAAATCGAGCCTCCAGTTCGATCAACCACTATCAACAATAGTTAGCAATCAAAAGAAGAATTTTGATACCCATATTGGTATTATTTTGGCTTAGGAGCAAAATAGTCAAAATTAGGGCTAAAATTTGAAAGTCTCAAATCTGGAAATTGATTTTGGAATCAAGTTCTACTAAAAAAAATAGAGTTCATTGGCAAAAGTTTCATTAAAATCAAGCTTAATTGAATGAGAAATCAATAGTTAAAGTTTGGAAAATATAGTCTAAAAGTTCCAATTTTGGGTGATTAATTTCATGTAATCAAAGCTAAAATCAGGATACAACTCATAGAAAATGATTAGTTTAATGTTAGAAATACTTACCCAACAAGAATCTTCGAAAACCTTTCTTTAGAATCACCCACCAAAGCTTAGAAGTTCAAAAATGTATTAAAAATGGTGTTTCACGAGTTTAAAACTATCCATGCATAAAAACTACTGTGATTGCGGAGACCAACAGGCCTCAACTACACAAATGCGTGACCTTATCCGTGAATGTGTGATCCATACCTTCATGAATGTGGAGGCTTCTTTGTGAACCCATTGAAGAAGGCTACTTGCGCCAGATATAAGCAACCAACAACAGCCAAGTCCAATTTCCCTACTTGGAATGGACCCCAGAACTCATCCGAACTAAGAATTTCACAAACTTTATATGTATCAATACCAGAAACAATGATCTAGACTTAACAGAATCACCATAAATCTGTGTTAAGGCCTCTTCACAACATTTACCTATTCAAGTCAACAAAACTAGTGTAAAACTTAAAATACCAAAACTGCGTTGGCACTCCAAAAATTATGACCAAACCATTTTTACCTTTATTTTCTCCATCTGGAACTAGTAGAACTATTAAAATTCCAATTTCAGCTTCTAAACTTTGAATGTTGATCAAAATCAAACTTTGGTTTCAGAAATGTCTAAACTCACAACTTTGGGCCTAAAAACCTCATTTTAACTCCAAGTTTAGTTCGACACTTCTTGTAGTTTAGTTTTCACATTCTAGAGCTAATAGAATTGATGGATCCCCAATTCGACCTCTGATACTTATAATGACACAAAACTCACTTTTTCACTAACTTAAGTTTCAAAAAATACCAAAATTCATATTTTATACTTTTAAAACTCAGAATTTTGATTCCAAACATTCAAATAGATCAAATTAGGTCTACCGTAACTTAGAAAGGGTAAAATAGTAAAATTAATGGATAATGCCAAAAATGACCGACTAGGTCATTACACTAAGGAATAAGGTTAGTATAGTTCCGTTCATTGTAGTATAACTATCTAGAGGTATAGGTTATAACTAGGCCTTACTACATTAGCACACAACCCAAGAAACTCCTTGAAGCATCCTAGTACACTATAAATCTCTCTCCCTCAATTAGAAGTGTTAGAATAGGAGTTGTAGTCAATAACTCCTTAAGCTTCTGAAAGATTGACTCACACTCAGACAATAAATAAGGAACACTCTAGTGAGTCAATCAGGTCAATAGTGCAACAAAAGTGGAGAATCCCTAGATGAATCTTTTGTGATACTTAGCTATGCCAATAAAACTTTAAACCTCAGTCATGGAAATGGACCTATCCCAACAATACATACATAGCCTCAATATTTGTTGGCTCTACCATAATACCATCCTTGGACACTATGCGTCCAAAAAACGTCATAAACTCTAAAAAAACTCATTTTTGGAGAATTTAGCATCCAAGCGGGGGTCCCTTAGTGTGTAGAGTACATCTATCGTGTACTAGGCATATTGCTAATGACTCTAGGAATACATTAGGATATTATCAATAAAGATTATCACAAAAGAGTTCTGGTACGAACTAAATACCCGCGTCATCAGGTCTATGAAGGTTGTAAGAGCATTAGTCAACTTAAAAGACATAACCACACACTCATAATGGTCATAAACCATTTGAAAGTTAGTCCTAGGTATATCTACTACCCTAAAAATCAACTAATGGTATCCAACCTCAGATCAATCTTAGAAAACACTACAACTCCTTATAACTGGTAAAATAGATCATCAATGCAGGGAAAAGGTTAATGATTCTTCAATGTCACCTTATTCAGTTGCTTATAGTCAATGCACATTCGTAGGGTCTCATCCTTTTTAACAAACACAACAGGTGCACCGACCGGAGACATACACGCCCGAACAAATCCTTTATCTACAAGACCCTATAAATGAACAATAAACTCTTTAAGCTTAGCAGGAGCCACCAGATGTGGATAACAGAAATGGGATTAGTGCCCGTCTTTAAGTCAATGGCAAACACAAAATCACGCTCAGGTGGAAATCCTAGCAAATCTATAAGGAATACATTTGGAAACTCGCTATCCATTAGAACTAAATCAATAGAAGGGGCTTCAATTGAAATATCATAAACATGTGCGAAATATGCTAAACATCCTGTAGAAATCAACCTCTACGCTCAGACATAAGAAATAAACCCAACTAGTCTGTGGCTGATAGATCCCTGATATATCACTGGGGCTACGCTAGGCACAACCAATGTCACTTTCTTAGAATAACAATCTAGAATGGCATGATAATGTTCTCACCAGTCCATACCCAGAATAATATCAAAATACAACATATTAAGCAATAATAGATCCACTTAGGTTTCCTGTCCCAAAATATTAACAATGCATGACTAGCACAAGCAATCTACTGCTGCAGAATCCCTAAATGGAGATACGACACAAAATGATACTAATAGAGGCTCAGAACTCATTCCCAAAGAGGAAAGAAAATAAATAGATACATAAAATTATAGACCCAAGGTCAAATAAAGCAGATGCTAACTGTCGACATACAATATTTGTACATGTTATAAGATCGTCAGATGTCTCAACCTCTAACTAAGCTAGAGGTGCATAAAATTGACCAAGATAACTCCCTCTAGGATAGCCTCTACTATCTACCCTGTCACCTTTAGAATCATATTGTTCATCTTCGGGACCTCGGTGGTCTCTTTCATAACCTTGATCTCTACTTGGACCTCTAACTAGCAATGGTGGACCTGGTGCACCTATTTGAGAAGCTGATTATCTCTCACACTGCAAAAGACATCACCGAGCCTAATGATCTAATACCCCATACTCATAGCACCCTAACAAAGTTCGATCCTCCCAGCATTGATCACTATGATCAGTGGTATCTGTATTAGATACTCTAGATCTTTGGCTAGCTGCCTCAACAGACTTAATCTACTCTAGAGCCATTGTATCCTTGTGCATTAGCCTAACCCTGCTAGGACAAGAAGGACCGCTCTGGTTAAAAGCACAATGGGGTTGAAGGCTTCTTCCAGAAGCCTGTAATGAAGCCTGAACGGACCAACAAGGCTAACCCTACTAAAACCTCAATGGGGCTTTTCATAATAGGTCCTTAATTTGGATCATACCCTACTAAAAAATAATTTCCCTAGCTGTGAGCCCACCTTCTTTTTCCACCTTGAGCCTCACAATACAACTTCTCATTGGTAAGAACGCGATCAATAATATCTAAAAAGGATCGACCTACTGTCACCAGTGATTGTGTCTCTATCCGCAACTGAGCCAGCAAACCTCTAATAGAACATCTGATCCACTCCTCCTCTATGGCAAAATAGTAGTAGCAGTATATCTAGAGTGCTCATAGAATCTAACCTCATACTCAGATCTATGTGAGTTAGTTCATGTGCAAGTACATTGCAAATATAACTTTTGTTCATGAATTTGATGATTGATGGTGTTACTATATTCTTCTTGATTTATGCTTGGATCTGCATATCATTGAGTTTTGTCTTTTGTATTCTGAATTGATGGTGTTGATAAGTCATGAAAATATGACTTTTATGATCTTCAAAATATGGGATTAATACGAGTTCTTAAGCGCATTTGTTGGTTTGATATGCGTTTTAGGTTGTTTTGTAGAAAAATAGGTAAAACATGGAAATTTTCGACAATTACTAGACAATGAGCTTAAAAAGCAATGAAGTGCAGTCACATGTAGGCCACCATAGGCCATGAACCAGCTCATATGTTATGGTGTGCCACCGTGGACCATGTAATAGAGCATGAAATGAAGAAAAATTGAAGTCAGGTTCCATGGGCCCTTACACGGGTCGTGGAACCTCCATGAGTCATGAAGATACATGTGAAAAGTTGCATAACTAGGAATCACCATTGAAATACTAATAGAATATAAGTAAAGGTCCACTGGACCCTTCATATGTCGTTAAAAACACCATATACTGTGGAAGGGTCCGTGAAATGAAGATGTGTTTGAGCTGCAAATGGGAAGTCAAAGGCAATATTCATAGACACCCATCATGAGCCATGAACTGCTCCATGGAACATGGGGTATACCCTTGGTGGGGACACCTGAAGCAAGGAAGGAAATTTTCAATGTTACGCCTCATAGAACATTTCATGGTCGTGAAACTTATCACGGTCCGCGAACTAGGTTGTTATCCATGCCGAGCTGAGTTTTCCAATTTTTATTAGGATTATATTTTAATTGTATATGAATAGGTTTGTAATTATTTTAATGATGATTATTGACAGCTGAAAACCCTTGTAGGACTGAGAATATCATCTATTGTAACATTAAATTTAGGAGTCATCAATTTAATTATCTTTAATTTATTTTAGATTTGTGGTTTATTCTTTTCTGTATTATATGTGATTTAATTATGAATCTCTCATCTATTTGTGGATTGTTCTCCTTGAATATACATAGCTAAGCCCACAACTAGGATTGTGGGAACTATGACAATATAGTGAAATAGGAAAAGTTAGGGTTGACTTTAAGGATTGGTTATTGCATATATTAATTTTCTTTATTAAAAGTCTTTCTTAATGAGTTGATGCATTAGGAACCTACCTATATCCATTACTTCCCTGAAAGAGGAGTAGTGATTAGGGAAAGAATTTCACAACAAAAATTCGGATATGACAACTTCGTCTAAGCACTTGAGATGGGAGGTAATAGTACTCTAAGATCCAGAGCAAGGGTTAGTAAAACATATATTTTAAGACCAAGAGGCAAGGAATGAAATACAAATAAGAAGTACTGGGAGGTAAATTCGATGTTACCTAGCTCACTAGATTTTTAATACATATCTGGGAAATAAATAACGAACCTAAGTTATCTATCGAATTGCGTGTCAAGGGGAACACAATCTTGTTCACATTTTCAGGCTAATATCAACTCCAACAGCTAATATTTCATTTTGACATTGTTTCATGTTACCAAATATTCATACTTTCATCCTTCTATTTTACTTTATGCATTTTTATCTTCGAGAAATAGCAACTGCAATTGAAGAATAGTGTTAATAGATATACTTTCACTACATTCACTATGAGGTTGACCTCAACTCTAGTTGAGTTCTTTACTTGAATAACAATCGCTTTACTCTTCCATTTGGAGTGAAAACATATCTCGTCCAAAGACTTTGAAGTCACTTTTACAGATCTACTGTAGGCATAATACTAAACACTAACCATACATCACTATATACTAAAATAATATACAAAGCATGTCTCAACTCACAAAAGACAACCAAAAATATGGAAGGAGACTAGAAGGATCCACAAAAAACTAATGTTCAACACTAGTCTATGAATATAACTATCATAAGAAGTGCGATGGTTCTTGGCTTATTCTTTGACTTGCACCATGAACAAATACAGAAAGTAGGGGTGAGTACTAGGGATATCATACCCAGTAGGCATTATAGGCTGACTGAGTAAGAACAGTTAATAAACTGAAGATACATCTAAAATAACTCCATAGGAATTGAAGCAACCCAAAAAGTGCTTGAAAATGTGCCTTGAAAATGCCCAGAATTGTAATTTCAATATATCTCAAAATTCAAAGTTTTAAAAGGCAGAGTTAGCGACCTACCAACTCAAGGGGGTGGAACAAATTTGGTACAACCAATGGAAGGAAGAGAAGAGAGTCAAGTATGTGGTTTTATAGGAAGAGTTCAAGGTGGCTTTCCATAATTAGTTCTTCCCTATTGAGCTTAAGGAAGCCAAATTGGTGGAATTTATGAATTTGAGACAAGGGTCTATGAGTGTGAGGGAGTATGCCCTCAAGTTCAACTAACTTTCAAAGTTTACTCCTTACTTGGTTACCAACCCAAGGTCTAGAATGAACAAGTTCGTGATGGGTGTGTCCGACTTAGTGAGTGAAGAATGCCGGTCCGCTATGTTGATTGGTGACATGGACTTGTCCCATTTGATGACCTATGCCAAACAAATGGAAGAGTAGAAATTGAGGAAGTGAAGGGTCATAGGCCAAAAGGGCCCGTTTTGAGGGTAACATCCAAAAGGGTGGCCGATCCCATCAAGGCCAAGGGTTTTCTCATGCATTTCAAAAGAGGGTTGCCAAGTACTTTCGAAGGGCCCAAGGTGTTAGGGGTATGGTTCCTAATAGTGGGTGTCCAAAATATGGTAGGGTCAAAGTGGCTCGTGCTTGAGGGATACAAATGCTTGCTATGGTTGTGGTGAAGTTGGTACAAGGTGATTTATTACCCCTGAAATCGTAACAAGGGTAAGGAGGTTGATCCACAAGGTGCTTATGTGGTTCCTTTGGGGAGAGGTAGCCGACAAGATGGTGCTCAAAGGCATAATCGATTTTATATTTTACATGGGAGGCAAGGGGTTGATTATGCTGAAAATCTTTAATTTTGATGTGTATGCATTGATTGATCCAGGTGGCACTCTTTCTTTTGTTACCCTCTTTA
>JAOTQR010079458.1:0-10567 GCA_025774065.1 Solanum ossicruentum
TTCATTGTAATACATTAGAAGCTTGTGCACGTGACAACCAGGTTTTGGGGATTTTCATTAAGATGAACTTTTATTTTTATTATAATTCCGCATTTTTAATGTTATAGTTGGATTGTAGGTTGACTTGTCTTGGTGGGATAAGACGAGTGCCATCACGCCTGAATTTCGGGTCGTGACACATACTTAAAGAATATAGAGATGTCTTTGCTTGGAGCTATAAAGAAATATCTGGTTTGAATCTCAAAATAGCAGTCTGCCAATTGGCAGTCAAGCACGACGCTCGTCCTGTCAAGCAGGCTTAAAGGGGTTTCGGGCGAAACTTGGTTCCATTGACCGAGAAAGAGGTTAACAAACTCATTGAGGTAGGCTTTATTTGAGAAGTTAAATACCCTTCATGGATCTCAAACATTGTCCCTGTGAGGAAGAAGAATGGCCAAATTCGAGTTTGTATCGACTTCAGAGATCTCAACAATGCATGCCCTAAAGATGAATTCCCTCTACCTATTCCAGAGCTAATGATTGATGCTACAAATGGTTATGAGGCAATGCCATTCATGGATAGTTCTTTTGGCTATAACCAAATTCGATGCCACCAAAGGATGAAGAACTCACGGCGTTTCATACACCTAAAGGCATTTACTGTTACAAGGTAATGCCCTTCGGTTTGAAGAATGATGGTGCCATATATAAAAGGACCATGCAAAATATATTTGATGATTTACTCCATAAAAATGTTGAGTGTTATGTTGATGACTTAGTGGTGAAGTCGAAAAGAAGGAATGACTATTTAAAAGACTTGAGAATGGTGTTTAAGTTGCTTCGAAGATATCAACTGAGTATGAATCCATTCAAGTGTGCCTTTGAGGTTGCTTCTGGAAAGTTTCTTGGCTTCATTGTGCGACATCGAGGAATTGATATTGATCAAACCAAAAGTTGATGCAATTTTAAAGATGCCTGAACCTCGAAACATTCATGAGTTGAAAAGTCTCCAAGGGAAATGAGCCTACTTGGGGAGGTTAATCTCAAATCTAGTTAGAAGATGTCAACCATTCAGTCATCTCATGAAGAAAGGTGTCCCTTTCAAGTGGGATCAAACATGTAGCAAATCCTTTGAAAGAATAAAAGGGTATCTAGCTAAATCTGCGATCTTAGCAGCCTCTATACCTGGAAAGCCACTGATACTTTATATTGCGGCATAAGAAAATTCTGTGGGAGCCTTACTAGCTTAAGAAAATAATAAAGGCAAAGAAAATGCCCTGTATTACTTGAGTAGAATGATGACACCAAATGAGCTGAATTATTCGCCAATTGAGAAGTTATGTTTGGCGCTGGTCTTTTCAATTTAAAAGATGAAGCACTACTTTCAAGCTCATACTATCCGCCTTGTTTCTAGAGCAAATTCCATCAAATTTATTATGTCAAAACCAATCTTTAGTGACCAACTAGCAAGGTGGTACCTTCAATTCCAATAATTTGAGACTGTATACATCCCTCAAAAGGCTGTGAGAGGACAAGCATTAGCAGACTTCTTGGAGGATCATCCTATACCAGATAATTAGAAATTAATTGATTAACTTCCTGACAAAGATGCAATGACCATCGAAATCCAACCTCCTTGGAAAATGTACTTTGATGGGGCCGTGCATCGTGGTGGAGCTGGTGTAGGCGTAGTGTTTGTCACTTCACAAGGAGAAGTCCTACCATTCTCCTTCACATTGAAATAACATTGTTCCAATAATTTTGCAGAATGTCAAGCACTAATACTTGGGCTCGAAATGGCCGTTGACATGAAATAATTGTAGTTGTAAGTTTTTGGTGTTTCTCAACTGGTGATTCGACAACTCTTGGGAACCTATGAGGTCAAGAAGCCTGAACTGCGCCCATACACTGTTATACTCAAAAGTTGATAGGATGACTTGGAGATGTAACTCTCCAACATGTACCAAGAAAGAAAAATAAAATGGTGGATGCCTTAGCTACTCTAGCCTCGACTCTGACTCTTCCTGATCAGACATATGTTACTATCTGCCAAAAATGGGTAGTACCATCATTGGACAAAGACGAACATATGGAGGATGAGCTAGAGCATGTTGTCGCAGTTTCTGAAGCCAATAAAAAGGACTGGCGACAAGCCATCATCGACTATTTATATTATGGGATACTTCCAGAAGATGCTAAGAAAAGGACTGACATTCGTCATCAGGCACCTCGTTTGCTCTACTACAAGGAAAAATTGTATAGGAGATCATTTAAGGGAGTGCTCTTGCAGTGCTTGGGGGAGAAAGAAGCAACTTAAGCTTTGCAAGAGGCACATTCAGGCGTATGTGGATTAGTCTGGACCAAAGTTCCATTTTCACATAAAAAGAATGTGGTATTATTGGCCAACCATGGTAAAAGATTACTTGGATTATGCTCGAAGGTGCAAAGCTTGTCAATTCCATGCAAACTTCATACATCCACTGCTTGAAGTTTTACACCCGGCTATTGCATCTTGGCCTTTTGATGCTTTGGGATTGGATGTTGTTAGACCACTACGGAAATCCTTCGGTGGACAATTTACATCTTAGCTACGACGGATTACTTTTTAAAATGGGCCAAAGTTATAGCTCTTAAAGAAGTCAAGAAGGAGAATGTTGCAAACTTCATTCACATAGATATTGTTTATCCGTTTGGCATTCCACGATACATCATCACGGATAATGGCAAGCCATTTGATAACAAGTTAATGAATAAGATATGCGATCTCTTTGGCTTCAAGCAGCGGAAATCTTCCATGTACCATGCTACCGCCAATGGTCTGGCCTAGGCATTCAATAAGACTCTATGCAATCTTCTGAAGAAAGTGGTCTCTAAGTCCAAATGAGACTGGCATAAAATATTGGAAGAAGCTTTGTGGGCATATAGGACAACATACCGCACACCGACTCAAGTAACCCTATATTCGCTTGCTTTTGGAGTTGAAGCAATCCTGCCACTCGAGCGTTAGATACCATCTTTGAGACTAGCTATCCAAGAAGGCCTCACTGAGGAAGAAAATGCTTGACTACATCTTGCCGAGTTAGAAGCACTCGATAAAAAGACGTTAGAAGCCCAACAAAACCTTGAATGCTATCAAGCTTGTTTGTCTCGTGCCTTCAATAAAAAGGTTTGCTCGAGGTGTTTTCAAGTTGAAGACCAAGTTCTCACAATAAGAAGGCCCATTATCACTTTACCTAAGTCCGGGGGCAAATTCACCTCGAAGTGGGATGGACCATATGTAGTACAAGAAGTATACTCAAATGGTGTTTACAAGCTTGTCGATGTAGATGGCATGAGGATCGGTCCTATAAATGCAAAATTCCTTAAAAAGTACTACCTTTGAGGAAAATTATGGTCCTTGGAATTTGAGTATAAAAGTGCATGATACTCCTGGCCCGCAAGAGTATAAACTGTGTACGACACCCTAAAAAAAAACTCCCCCAGAACTACATTGTGACTTGATCCTCTTCATTGAGGTACGTAGGAGCTTGGAATTATATTCTAAGTTTCGTTGCATGAGTGTTAAAACACTATATGTCCCTTGATTCCTTACAGGGCAAAGCCCTATGGAATGTGAGTTTCTTCTATGGCATGCTTGAGGTCTTCAAATGGTTGAAGTTTTCATATTCCCTAAGTCTCTAAGATAAAGTCCACAAGTCTACAAGTTGGTTCTCAAATTAAGGAAGTATGCAAGTGACGGTCCTCCAGTTCTCAAGTTTTGTGTTTATTTCTTTAAAGTTATCCATTTTGTAAGTTAAAGCATTAAGTTGCATAAAATTTGCGAAGGCGAATGCAAAAACTTCAAAAGAGAAGGGATTTTTATTATTTTCATTCTTACTAGCATGCAAAACGTGAATTAAGTTTGAATTATTAAGGCTTGCAGCAAAAGAAAACATGTGAAGAATTTCAAGTTAGAACTACAAAAGCAAGATATAAGACAAAAAAAATAGAGAAATTCTATTGCTCTAAAATTGTCTAACATATCAATCTAAATCTTGTGAACATAAAGAAAATAAGTAAAAAGAGGGGAACCTAAGCATAATTTGTAGTTGATCAAATCTTGACCACTAGCTCTAATCCTTCTCTCCTATGCTCCAAGCGAGTCGAATCGTCAGTCGTCAAGGAGTCCATGTTTTCATAAGAGGAAACTTCATTCTCAGCAACTAAGATCTTCACTTGAACCTCCTCAATCTCCTTCTTGGCAGTAGCTATAGCAGCCTCAAGTTCATCTTGCTCAGCCTGTAGTGTTGCTAACTTCTTCTTGACCTTCTTTAGTGACTTCCTTTTAGAAAAAACATGTTTAGTCTTCTCGCCCTCCTCTGCTCTAAGTGACTCAAGACCCTCCTTGGCCTAAGAAATTAATTCCAGGTTCTCATCCTCATGCATCCTATCTGCAAAATTGGAGTGTTCTTAGTCATATGAAGCAGCTAGCTCAAAGAAAGAATCCACCAAATGCTTCAAGGATGAAAGATCTATGAGATACGTCTTACTCATCTGTTGGAGAATCCCATAAACATCTTCTTTGTAAGATGAAAGTGAGTCTAGCAAAGTACTAGAAAGCTTGCTACAAATCTCATCCCCAAGGCCCAAGATATACTTCTTTTTTTGAGTTGAGACAATGCTTTTTCCTTCAGAAATAGACTTAGCCCCATCTGGCTTTGAAAGAAGTGGAGGAGTGCTACTCGAGTTGAGGGTCAACTCTTTTAAAGTTTGATCATAAGAAGTGATTGCAATTCTCTGTTCTTGCTCAATAGCTAAAGTTATCGCAATGGACTCCACACCAATTTGCGGCTGCTCTTGTAGTAATTCCTTTGGATGCTCAACAACATTCACCTACATAAAAAGGGAGGGAAAGAGAATTAGCAAATTAGTTAACCATGAATTGTTCTTAAAATTCATTTAAAAGAAAGGGATTTGTGGTCAAAGGGAAAACCTCTTCACTCTGAATGGCTAATGTTTTGGGAGGACCATCAATACCTTGTTCTTCCACAATCTCCAACTCAACAGCCTCGAATGCAATTGGTTCATGTCTTTTCCTCTTTCAACATTGGTCCCCATTGCTGCTTTTGCTAGTCTCTTGAGAGTCTTTCTTTGTATATGGAAGAACTAAGGGGCATCTCTTTGTAGCGGTAGGAGCACGGGCTATTTCTTTCTTATATCCCTTAGAGGACTTGAGCCTTGTGCTTTGAGGTTGTGGGGAAAGTGGGGCATTAGCTTTTAAGTGCTCCTCTCCAACGTCTTGACCTTTGTACCCTAAAAGAGTGGCGAAGTTTGTCCTAGCCTTTTCCAACAAAAATTCTAGATTATCCTCAAGAAACTTCCCATGAGATTTTTCCCACCAACATGGGTATCGTGGAGTAAAGTCTCTTTGCAGAAGCAACTGTAGGAGGAAATGTCGCTCTTGACATGGTAGTACATGAGATACAGATTCTTCGATACCTAAGCCCTTCCTCAAGATATTCAACACGAATATCAAGTTCGAGATATCCAGGAGTATATTGATGGAACCCAAACTGATGACTGAATCGGTGGGGACTATATGGCTCGATAAGGAAGGAGTCTCCCTTCCTTAAGGTAAGATAATTAAAGCGAAGGATCATAAAATATGACAAATCTAACTCTGAAGCTTTGTTATCATCAATATAATAAGTTGGATGAGGCAGCATGGTCATAGTCCACACAAGGCTTTCACCTCGATGGATGCACTTTCGTGCCTCATCTTTGTCAAAATATTTTGCAACACCCTCACCAGAATACATCGTCATCCATGGGAGGGAAGGCCCACCAATAAGAGGATAATGTGTCTTAAGACAATGAGCAAGCCAACCATAAATATAATGGATGGGGAAAGAAACCTTAATATGATCAAATTGTGAAGAATTTGAAATCTTGTTTAAGCCACGATAGATGCTCGCTAAGACCGGGACTGCAAGGCTAACCCTTCGACCACTCGCCATCAAGCTTTCTATCTTAAAAGTTTCAGGCGGAATAAGATATTCCTCTTCAGAGGAAAATACAAAGATGCATAACCAACATGACAAGAAGGCTGTCAAATAAGTCGCACATTTTTGGTGTTCTGCACCAAGCATAGAAAATGTCGTCTCTTGAGAGCTCAACAATGTGCCCACCTCTGTTGATATTTCACCATTCGGGTTATGCGTAAATGCTAACGTCAAACCTTATTTTCTCTTTTCAGGGGAGCTAACTCATACTTGATGTCTTGTTTATACCAAAATTGTATCCAGTCAGTAAAAGAGATCCCCAAGTTATCACCCTTCTTCTCCCTAAGATGATGGAAGGCAGCAATTAAATACTCACAAGTTTGAGGAAGAAATCTATACTTTTTCGCATCGTGACCTGTAAGCACTTTGGCATTAGGTATCACTTCTTTATTAGGACACCCACTGATTAGTAGGCCGCCAAGAATATACAAGTCTCAAAGAGATATGGATGCTTCTCCGAGAGACGTCAGTAGTGTGTTTGTTTGGGGACACCAAGCCTTACAAAAGGCCTGCACGATGTTGGAGTTCTGATAATAAGTAAAAAGAGAAGCAATTATAACATTTTGAAGGTTAGCATCATTCAAGCTCTGACTATTTTTGCTAAGGACATCTTTTGTCCATTCCCAATAGCCAGGGATGCAATGATATTCACCCTCAAACAGGATTTATCTCCCCAAAGTAACCCTTGTTGGATCATATGATGCCCTAAATTTGGAAGAGTGCTCGCACGATTGGTGCCTTGAAGATTTGGTGTCTCAAGATACCATACCTTGGAAGCTTTTTTGAAGTTGTGGACGTGTTCAGAGGTCCAATCTACCTTATGAAGTGTATTTCTCAATTGTGGCCACGCATCTGCATAACGACCAACTAGAGGATCTCGGACTAAAAGCTTGGTCTCTACCTTGCTATCTTGCGACCCAATTATTGAGGTATCTGAGTCCAGAAGATGAGCAAGTATAGTCCTTGAAGAAGACTATTGTTCAGGCTGCATAAAAGAAAAAGTGTTATCCTTCATCAATAATAGCACACAACAAAAAGGGAAACAAGAATCAAAATAAAAGAATATGGCTAGTTGGGGGTCCCTTATGTTTAAATATTTAGAACAGCTGAAAGCCTCGTATTGTTGGTTTCCTATGTTTAAACATGTGGAACAGTGGAAAGCCTCGTATCGTTGGTCCCTTATGTTTAAACATTTAGAACAGCAGAAAACCTCATATTGTTGGTCCCCTATGTTTAAACATTTAGAAAAGCGAAAAGCCTCCTCGTAATGTTGGTTCCCTATGTTTAAACATTTAGAACAGCGTAAAACTTCGTGTTGTTGGTCCCTATATGTAAATATTTAGAACAGCATAAAGCCTCGTATTGTTGGTCCCCTATGTTTAAACATTTAGAACAGTGAAAAGCCTCGTTTTGCTGGTCCCCTATGTTTAAACATTTAGAATAACGTAAAGTCTCATTTTGTTGGTCCCCTATGTTTAAACATTTAGAATAGTGTAAAGCATCAAAGTGGTAATCTCAAGACGTGAACATGAATTTATCCCTCCACACCTTAAGACCAAGTTCTTGTAATATGAAGAATCTTGAATTATGGCCCTACAACAAGAAAAGAGGGACAAAAGAATACCAAAAAAAAAACAATAAAAATAAAGAAGGAAAAGAAATTACCTACGATTTGTCGGTTGATAACGAGAATAATGCAACGCCAAAGCTTTGAATGAATCTTGTTTGAAAATAATAAGCGTAAGTCTATATTTATAGAGGGAAGTCTCCAATGCAAAGTGGGTTTTAGTAATTTGATTCCTGCTGAAATTAAAGAAGATTATTGGCGGATGAACTTTGGAGACCTCCTAACCGTACTAGAATTGCATAAAAGTGACAAAAAATGCAAATTCTACCTAAAGTACCCCACAAAATCTTTTAGGACTTATGATTTGATTAGGTCTTAAAAAATTTAAAAAAAATAAATAAAAAAGGGGGAACTTATGGTTACTGACCAATGTGTTGGCCACTTGACAATTAAAATTTGCTCCTATTTTGACTAATTAAGCTTTACGAAAAATATTTTACTTCAAGCCTAGTCTTTAAAAGATAAAATATCTCGACAAGACTTGAAGTAGGGGACATTTGTAATCATAAAAATTTGTGAAAATATAAATATTATAATATGATTTAGACTACATTAAATTCAAAAATATATTAGTCCAAAATAAATATTGCGGATTAATATAATTGTGTTTGCTAAATTGAGTCCAATAAAATATGAATTTAATTAAAAGCTCAAATTCATTTATTTGGGTTACAAAAGATGACTCACTTCATTGGGCCCCATATCCCTTCATCCAAGAGGCCCACTTGATGCCACGTGTCAAATGACATGGCTCGCCAAATCAAACAAAGAAGCCAGTATGATCATGTCATGTGTCAAAATGATAAGCTCATTTCATTAAAGCCCAACATGTCATGTCACTTAAATTTGATTGGCCGGGAGAAAGTCTAATTCAATAATGACTCCTTTATTCTGCAACTATATATAGGGGGTCTTCATAATTCAGAATTGACATCAAGGATTCTAACAAAAAGCTAGAGAGAGCTCACAGATCAAACACCACAATTTCTCTACAAATTCAAGAATTCAAACATTCAAGCCTTCAAGTTCAAGAACAAGCTTAAAAGCTCTTGAACTCAAGATTAAGAACAAGAAACAAGATCAAAGTCAAGATTCAAGATCAAGAAACAAGATAAAATCAAGATTCAAGATCAAGAAACAAGATCAAAATCAAGATTCGAGATCAAAGTTCAAGATCGAATTCAAAAACATACTTCAAATTCAAGAACAAGTTCCAGAGCCCTTGAATTTACACTTGAAAAGGCGAATCAGAGGATTCGTAGAGATTGTAACACTCACATTATGGAAATCAAATACTACAAATTATTGTAATATTTTCGTTCTTGATTATTATTTTCTCAACGTGAATTTTATCGTCTACACTTGCATAATTAATATCTACACAACTAAATCTTGTATAACTAAAATCTGCAAAACTAGGGTGACAGTTGGGTGGGCTGGATCAAATTTGAGCGGGTTATAATGGATCAAGACAACAAATGGATCAAGACCCAATTCAAACTAAATTTGCTTGGGTCCCACGGGTTGAGTAATGGGTTATAAAGCGGGTCAAGACCTAAACGGACCCAACTTTTACTAAGTTTTACTTACTTTATTTGCTCTTTTTCAATATTTTAGTACTTAAATAAATTATATTTTTTTAATTTTGGCTATACAAAACATATCAATTTTTTTAAAAAAAAGTGTTTTAAAAAATATTTTGACCAAATCTCTCTCAAGTCAATTCAGGTTGAATATCAACCAAATTTTAAATGATTTAAAATGAGTTGGGTTGAAATAGGTTGAGTTAATAAATGAGCGGGTTATTAACCCACCCAAACTTTAACAGATTAGGCGGGTTGAATGGATTGGAATTAATTTTGCAACTCCTATGCAAAAATAAACCTTTTATAACTAATACGTGCATAATTCTAACAAGTAACCAAATGACCCCTTGGGTTGTCATTGATTTCCTACTTCTAGATATATAGATTAACCACTAAGGAGGTGTTTGGATGATTTTTTTTTCAAGTGGTTTAAAAATTAAAAGTCATAGGTCAAAAGTCAAAGTTGCTATTTTTAATTTTTAACCTTGTTTTTTTATTTTAACTTTTTATACCTAAATATTAAGCACTTTGTGTTTTTATCAAACACCCCTAAAAATTAAAAAATAATTAAAAGTTAAAATAAATGCCCTCTACAAACATAATGACGAATTTAAAAGTAAGAGAGCAAGTTGATGGAGACATGAAAGTGCTAACTAACTAGTGAAACCTTTAAGATTAAAATGGGAAGGAAAGCACAAAACACAAAAGCCACTTACTCTAAAACGAAAAAAGTATTGCACTATAGAACACTTAAATTATGAGGCGAATGGAAATATGAAAAAATGAACTTTTGAAATTTATATATGATTCTAACCAAAAATAAGACGAAATCCCCTTTTACTTTCAAACTGTTTTTTTACTTTATTCTAAGAGGCTTTTCATATGATCCACTTGTTTCTTGAACAAACATTAAAGCAAAATAACTTTCCTATTCTTGATATAATATTCATGGAAAGTCCAATTAACAACCAATTTGACACGGAAAAGTAGTTTATTTAATTTTCAAGAAAAAGAAACTCAATCATGTTTTATTACAATAAAATAAATAAAAAAAAAAGAGCTAGGTTGATGGAAAAATCATAAGAAAGCAATGAGTGAAAGTATTTAAAAAAAAACAAAACAAATCCATGTGAAAAAGCGAAAGCGATAGGAGCCAAAGGGGTAAATGCAAGTCGCTTTCCTGTGCCTAATAATTGGCCCCACTTATCTGCATTAATATTTTCTAATGCAGGTTTTATCAAACATTTGACGCTTGTTTAGTGCTATTGTAAAACCATGCAAATCAAGAATGAAATCATGCTAGAATATTCAGTGTAAAACCATCAATATAAACT
>JAOTQR010079459.1:0-10567 GCA_025774065.1 Solanum ossicruentum
AGGCATGTCAAACATAGAAACCCCTTATAGTATGTATAGAAAACGCATAGATACAGGTTGGTTCTCTCGAGCCTTATCGGCGATGGGTGCCAGTCCGCCCTAACGGGACTTTGGGGCGTGACAACATTCTAGGTAGATGAATGATGGGTTATTCTTAGAAGCTAGGACTCACCACAACAAGCAAACTTGAGATTCGATCCAGACATCATATGATGGATGATCAAAACCCTCAGTCTCTATATGGTGAGATCATGTATACAAAAGTATGTGTTAGTACTGTGGGGTGCAACCATATGACTTACCAAACTTGCACTTTAATGTTGATGACATAGGCACATGATATAAAAATCATCATATATCCAAAGAAGAATAAACAATATTCCATGAATTCCATGATACATGAATGCTCATATATAGTGCAGATGTGACCTCAACTGACAAAAGTAAGACCAAACGAGTTATTACTTGGATTCCCGATGAAAACCCCTCATCATAAAGAGTGGTCTACTTGCCAAAGGTAAACCATACATCACCTTACGGGCAATCCCATTTCATATGAAGTAACCTTCCTTATGGGCAACCCTATTTCAAATAGGATTTCCACATATAGCATATCATATCATATCATACTTCACCTTACAAACAATCTCATTCCATATGAAGCAACTTTCCTTTTGGGAAACCCCATTTTGGAAAGGATTTTCACAACTATGCTAGGCATATAGTTAAAGGAAAGAGAGGGAGCCCTTAATCCATCAATGCTAAGTCGTCATCCCACCAGAATACATATAGGTATATATATACATGTTTTCAAAAGAGTTAATAGTCATTTACAATTATTTCAATGCACATTTAGGATCAAAAGCCAAAATATAATTCATATCCATAAAATTCATGCATAGGAATAACTCATTCATATACAAAATGGTGCAAGCATCGAAAATGCTCAAAGCGTCATAATGGACATATATGTGATAATATTCTTGTCATAACCATTATCGTATCAAAATTATATGTAAAACATAATTGAGATTAACCCACTTCATAATTTCCATAAAAATCCCATATTTATGAATGCATATGCCATGAATTATGTGAGAATAACATGAATCCTAATTTACCTTATTAGCTCTTCATTGTTTCCACAACCCTAGTTGTGGATTTAGCTTCTCATGATCAGTGTAAATGCAAGACTTATGAATTTGAATGACATAATCGAGCACTTAAACAATCGAATAATGCACAAGAAAATTCAATTCTTCAATGAGAATCATAAGATTGTAATTAGAAGATGAAATTGAAGTTTACATGTGTTTCGCAAACTATCTAATGGTTTTTCCTTCATTCTCTGCTGTCTCTATGCTTCCTCTTGCTAACTTGCCTAGAAAAATAACGTAAAACCCTATTTATAGTGGTTAAAATACAAATCCAAAATAAAATAGTACAACTGGGTCGACATGTTCCACGAGGTGCTCTACGGGTTGTATAGTGATTTACGGCTCGTAGTTGGGCTTTCGTAATCTATAACTTCAATTCTAGACTTGATTTCTTTGAAACCCCTCTATGGCCCATAAAAGGTTCAACAGCTTGTAGGGGTTTCGTCTGATGAAATTTCAGACAATCCTCATTCTCTGATCCTTAGGGTATGAGACTAGGTATATCGCTCATCTGGATGTTTGTAGGCCAAACTTTAGAAATCCACCCTTTACTTGAAGTGCACACAAAACCTCCTTCATAGCTTGTAAAATACTCTAGGTCCGTAAAGGGTCTCATGGATCTTCAAATGAAACTACTTCTGCATATTTTGTCCAAACATTGTGCCGACCCTGAAATCCTGCAAAACAAATACAAAAACACATCAAACCTACTAACACACATTGAGAACACATCAAGATCCATGTTTTAAGCATCAAAAGTGTTGTATTTTGACAGTACATCAACACCCTCAACATAAAATTGTTTCTTGTCCTCAATCGACGAACTCAATCTGCATAAGGAACATAGTAACACTCAGAGCTCAATCTAATGACATACATCTCAGAATAGATACCCATACCACTTTTTAAAACATAATCAGATAGTCATCTAGCAAATTAACACAGATCAATGCATGTGACCATGCAGCTATACAAGTAAGGTGACCATCATTAAGCGACACTCATTGAATAAGTCTAAAGTCAATAATGCAATGCAACTGCCCTCACAAAAAAAATCCCAGATCTTAGTCAAATGATATTTTCATATATAATAATTGGGTCTATGCAACATCACTCACTCTCACAAAATGTACTCATGTATCATGCTCAATACCATATGCTTTTCCATATACTCATGACTAAGACCTTTGACTACTTGGACTAGGATCACTTTAGGACTTTACATGCTTGTAACATAGGTCAGAGAGCTTTAGTAGGATGCTTTGGGAAAATAGAGACTAAAGACCCTTTTCGAGACTATGTTTTTGAACACTTTTGCCCTACCAACACTGTTACTTTCATTCCTTTCTTCCTTTCTCCTATTTCAAGATCTTCTGGGTAATTTCTTTTCATTTTCAGCTTTTTACCTTGTTTTTATACTTCATTTTTCTTTCTAGTTCATAACTAAGGCATCACTCATTTTGCTTGCACCCAACATATATTTTTTCTCCTTTTCCATGTATTACTAACTTTCCGTCTCATTTTGTGTTTTACCCTTATACGAACCACCCTCAACTTAGGCTTTTAGCTTGAGTTGAGATGCACATTATCTAGCCTCAGAATCACGGCCACATTTGGTAGCCACCCTCAACTTAAGCTTTTCGCCTCAGTCAAGGTACACAAAGTTCAAGGAAGGACTAGGGCTAATTTTTGGATTTTACATCTATAAGGCTAGGTCACTTAGGTTTTTACAAAGAAAAGGTACATGTCAGGCTCAAACATTAGGATCAAGGGATATTTCACACATTTAGTTGGTATTTAGGCTAAGTGGACTATTATGAAGATCCTTTCCTAACCAACTAACCTAAAGTCCACATCAGCATAATAGGACAAGTTCTGAATTGAAACATAGTACATTAATTTAGCAAATTAATCACACACTCATATGGCACTAATTACATTATCAACATAGACTCTCATAGCATACTTTTCATCTCAATTTTATCCTCACTTATCAAAACAAGCATTGTCAACACACTTAAACATGCATGGTTGCTATCTAGACTAACTAATCAAAACTTTTGTAGGTATCACTTTCACAAAAAGCACAAAAACACACATGTGTGATAGATATCAGTACTATATGCTACCAATACTACTAAAAATATGCCGATTCAACATAAAGTAAATATTCATGGGGAAAAAACATAGACAAGAAAACCCCTAGGATTCAAAAATTTGGGTAGTTATAGGCCAAGGCTATTCAAACATCACTGAGACCTACAACTATCACACCCCATTGAAAATGAGGTGCATTATCCTCAAAGCACACAAAAAGACAAAATAAAATGTCAGGGTCGAAATGAGCATACCTGGGCGTCTAAGCGCTAGTCTCTACATTTGGTTGCTTCCTAAATAGCACCTGATTTATTATCGTAGAACGATGTAGATAACTTGAGTATCAGACTTCCTCAAGTGTCCATGCTTCCTTATCAACTATTTTGGAAGGACAGGTGGTTCTGTCCTCACACTAGTTATAACCATCTTATGCCTTTCAGCATTCTTTGGGTTTTGGACTGTGTTGTTAGGCACTATATCTTGCTGGAACTGACTATGTTGAGGTGATACTTGCCCAAACTGTATTTCTAACTGTTTGATTGCAATAGAATGAGATTCAATTTTCTGATTAATGCTGGTGATGTCAAACTTAATCCCCCTCAGGGTCTCATCTTGTACGCCAGCCTTCCTCAATAGTTGACCAAGCATCTCCTCAACCCTAGAATTACTGGTACCCATATTACAATTTAGGTAGACATGTAATGACCGCTCCTATAGCCATCTTTTCAGTCCCCTTCTACACATATATCCTGTCCCCTCTGCCTGATGTGGTAACTTTCCTGGATGTTTATGGAACTAGCTAGTTCTTATTTCTGCTTCATTAGCATCTCTATGTTGGTATTATTCCAAGCAAGCATTTGTATGATCTCCTTATTTATCTTTGTTTGCTCTGAGCTTATGCCAACCCTACGTGAGCATTTGGTGAGAAGTTTATTCCTGGACCCTATACATAATTCAATTTGTCTGACATATCTAGCTTCTTAGTAATCTCTGTGAGAAATTGATGTACGAATATGACCCCCAAGAAGGTGTCGGCATATGCTTGGGTATTTTCATCCAAGGCACAGTAGAATATCTCCACTAAGGTGTCATCAGAAATTTTGTGATCAGAGACACTCCTCAAGCACTTATTGAGCCTCTCATATGTAATGCTGATCGAGTCACTAGGAAGTTTCTTAAAGTTGTTGATTTGGTCTTTCAACTTGAGCTTCTTTGACATTGGGAAGTACCTCCCAAAAATTCCCTCTACAACTCAGCCCAACTAGTGATCAAACTCTATGGGAGTTCAAATATCCATAGTGTTGTATTATCTATCAGAGATAATGGGAATACATAAAGTCCTGCAACATCCTTAGACAGATTTTGTGTTCCCATCACACTCTTCCAGAAAAAATTCCACACAGTGTAGATGGCTATACGGATCCTCTAAATAGTAGGCCTGGGAACAACCAATGGATCTGCAACACTGAAGAAACCCAATCAAAACCACGAACTTTGTGTGAACCGGTAGTGGTGGTAACATAATAGCTCCAGTCACCTCCGTAGCCATAGTGTTAAGCCGATATTGATTCTATTGATAAGCTTCGGCATTGAGGAGTTGTGGCTATGGAGAAATGTCCTCAAGAGGAAGTCGATTGTCATTGTTGGCATTCTCATTCTCATTCTAATTCAAAGATGTATTTTCCATGTTGTAGGAATTATCTTGGGCCATTCTTCTCAGTCTTCTATAGATCTCTAGGCCAAATAGATTCAACGGTATGCCTCGACTTTTCATGATGGGCATAAACTACACTTATACCCTATAAGAAAACAAAATAATGTGAAATGAGGGAAATAAGGATTAATCCCAAAAGTACTTGAATTAGATAGGTCTAGTCGTATTCCTTGACAATGACACCAAAATCTTGATGTCACCCAAACTACACCGCCATTATAAGACTAAAGCAATCCTTGTTGAAACACCCTTCATGTGCTTCGGAATGCCCCTGAAACACCCCAAAAAGTGCCCAAAAATGTGCCTCGAAAATACCCATATTTGTGATTTCCATGTATCTCAAAATTCATGTATGATCAGAAATCCGACTTCATTTTCTTGATCAGGGGGAGAAATTCAGTGGGCAATAGGTATAACCACAATTTTAGAGCAATCGTAGCAAATTTTGATTTTTCTAAAATTGCGCAAAATAGTGGGGGTGCACGTTGGCTCCGCGATGGCTCTTATTTTGTTGCAAGTTTTCTTATTTCAACCTAAGGCTTTGCAGTCTTGGGCATAAACCTTCCTATATGTAAAAACACCTATACTTATCTCTTTTCAACCCCATATCATCTAAGACATTCTCCAAAACCCTTTCCAACATTTAGGCAAATATTTCACCCAAAATCAAGTGTCCCAAACTCATTCTGGATCTCAAGAAATTCATTCAAACTTCAAATTCTCATTCAAATCTTCATCAAGGAAATCTATAAAGTTGAAATATGTGGGTTTTGACCATTAGGTCCTTTCATCATGGTGCCCAACCTTCCTTTTTATGTAAATTGCATGTTTTCAAGTGGATTATCGATGGGTATCTCTTATTATGAAATTTGACCATGAACTATGTTGGGGTTTCATAAAATGCTGATTGTCTAAGCATTATTTGAGCTATGAATCTATGGTCTATTATGAGATTTAATGAGTGGTTTCAGTGCATTTTTCATGAGGGTGTTACCAAGTATTGGTGGGTTGATTTACATTAACTTTTCTCACATAATTTCACTCTTGAATTGCATGATTTTAAACTAGCATTACATAAAATATCCGATTATGAAATCTTGAGTTATTGATGATCTATTGCATGGTTATGAGTCAAGTGACTTTATGATGATGAAAAGGATGTATATGTGTGTTGATTTCTTGAAGATATCTATAGTATTACAAGTTGACTACACTTTGTTAAGGGGGTGCTATGCCTCAATCACCTTGTTCGAGGGCTCTAGGCCTATACTACCATTTTGAGGGGTATATAACTTGACCACCCTGTCGGGAGATGCTAGGCCCGTGCTAGTATATTGAGGGGTATATACCTTGACCACCTTATCAGGGGGTGCTAAGCCCGTGCTACCATGTTGAGGGGTATATACCTTAGCCACCTTGTCGGGGGGGTGCTAGGCTCGTACTACCAATTAAGGGGTAGATACCTTAATTGCCTTCCAAGGAGGTGATATGACTTGGATTCCAAGTATTAATTGCTTGGTCTACTATGATGGTGTCTTCCCATACATGTATTATGTTCTATCAGAGCATGTTTTACTTCAAGCATTGATCATGCATGCCATATTGCTATTATACTTACCCATTGCTTATGTATATGCACTTTGATTATGTTGCCTATCTCTTGTTGCATTGTATCCTACATACTTATTACATTCAAATGATGCATACACTATGCCTACATGATGTTACCATGTACGTACCAGAGCCCCTCACAATCATCCTCCCTGTGGCTAGTTGGTCATCTTAAAGATAAGCTATTGGTGAGTCCTCAAGTTCGGGGACACTAGCTTTGCATTCCTACTATTGTTATTTCTTTATGTTGAACTTTATACTAAAAGGGTGAGCCGGAAAAGTTGTCTTAGCCCCCACCCAATCTATGTTAGAGGTATTGTTGGACAAGTGATGTAATTATGCTTGAGCTATGACTCTTTTGATTATTTATGCTACTAAAGACTTCCCTTAGTTCCATTATCCCTATCTCTACTCTCTTGTGTTATTCAATAGCTTCTGCGACCATGGATGTGTAAATAATATGTTAAGAGGCTTGTTTGGGCCCCTTCGGGTTCCCATTCGCCGTGTCATGTCTAGACCCTAGGCTTGAGTTGTGACAAACCTGGTATCAGAGCACTAAGTGGTTAATGGTCCTCGGCATCCAACACACTGTGTTGATTAGAGTCTTATTCATGGTTGTGAAGTCCACCACAACTATAAGCAAGAGGTCGGGAGGCATTTTAGGAAATGTTTCCTTTCTTCTTGATCTATGTCATGCTATAGAAATTAAGGAAAGGTTTTCCCCCAGTGAATGTTTTTTGCTACTTTAGATAATGCCTATTCCAAGAGGAAAAAGAGCCCACACTACTGAAGAACAACTTGCTCATGAAGAGTTTTGGGATGCTATTGCCATGTTAGCTTAAGCTATAAATGATCAAATCAACCAAGGGGCCTAAGGCCCTAATGCTCTTACTCCGGCTTCTAGGTTGAGGGATTTTGTGAGAATGACCCACTAGAGTTCCATGGGTCTAAAGTGGATAAGTACCCTCAAGAATTTATTGATGAGGTGTATAAAGTGTTGTCTATTATGGGTGTTCGATTAGAGGATAAAGTGGAGTTGTCAGCTTACCAACTCAAAGGGGTGGCCCAAATACGGTTTACTTAATGGAAAGAGGAGAAGGGGAACAACAATGTGATCCTTTTAGAGGAGTTTAAGGCAACATTTCTCAACCAGTTCTTCCTTCTTGAGCTAAGGGAGGCCAAAATTATGAAATTCATGAATCTAAAGCAAGGGTCAATGAGTGTGAGGGAGTATGCTCTCAAGTTCAACTAACACTCTAAATATGCTCCACAATTGGTGGCGGAGCCAAGGTCTAGAATGAACAAGTTTGTGATGGATGTATCCGATTTAGCGAATGAGGAATGTCCTACCGCCATGTTCATAGGTGATATGGATTCGTCCTGCCTCATGACATATGCCGAATAATTAGAGGGGAAACGTTGAGAAAGTGAACAGGTAATGAGGCCAAGAGGGCCCATTTTGAAAAAAGGTTCCAAGTTCCTAAGGGTGGCCGGTTTCATCAAGGGCAAAGGTCTTGCAATGCTCCTAATAGGAGGTTTGCCATTGATAACCCATGGGTCCAAGGTGGTGGTGGTGTGGTGCCTAAATCTATGTGCCCAAGATGTGGTAGGGGCTATGATGGCCCATGTTTGAGGAACACTAACGCTTGCTACAGTTGTGGAGAAATGGGTCACAAGAAGATTGATTGTCCTCGTAATCGCAACAAGGGTGGAGATGGCTGTCCACAAGGCCAAGGTGCAAATACGCGTCCTAGAGGAAGGGGAGGAAACAAGGTGGTGTCCGTAGGAACAATTGGTTCTTCGCTCTTCAAGGGAGCCAAGGGTAGATAAGGTGCTCGACGTTGTCACCAGTATGTTAAAAGTCTTTGATTTTGATGTATATGCATTAATAGACCTAGGTGCCACTCTTTCTTTTTTTACTCCTTTTGTTGCCCAAAAGTTTCATGTTAAACCCGAAGTATTATGTGAGCTATATGAGATGTCTACTCTTGTTGGTGTGTCTGTTGTTGCTAGAAGTGTCTATAGAAATTGTCCCATTTTGTTGCATAAAATATTGCCTTATGATATTGTTGAGTTGGATATGGTGGATTTTGATGCCATTTTTTGGACGGATTGATTACATGCATATTATGCCTCTATTGATTATAGAATCTATAGGGTCAAATTTTAACTCCCCAATGAACTCGTCCTTGAGTGGGAGAGTCATGATGTGGTGGTCAAAGGTAGAGTCATTTCTTGCATTACAGCCTAAAAGTTGATTTCTAATGGGTGTGTCTAACATCTTGTGAGGGTTAGGGATGTTGAATCTGAATTCATTCCTATAGAGTTGGTTCTGGTGGTTAATGAGTTTCTTGATGTCTTTCCTAATGAGCTTCCTGGTGTTTCTCCCCAAAGGAAAATAGATTTTGGTATAAACCTTCTTACCGATACTTAACCTATTTCTGTTGCCCCTTACCGTATGGCCCTGGCAAAGTTAAAGGAGTTGAAGGAACAATTAAGGGATTTGTTAAAGAAGGCTTTTGTTAGGCCTAGTCAATCACCTTGGGGTGCACCGGTCTTCTTTGTGAAGAAGAAGGATAGTTCTCTTAGAATGTGCATTGACTGCCAGCAACTTAATAGGGTCACCGTGAAGAATAAGTATGCTCAACCAAGGATTGATGATCTTTTTGACCAACTTCAAGGATCTAGTCACTAGTCTAGGATTGATCTTCAGTCCGGGTATCACCAAGTGAAAGTAAGGGAGTGTGACATTCACAAGACAACCTTCCGGACTAGGTATAGGCACTATGAGTTTGTTGTTATCTCCTTCGGTTTGAATAATGCAATGGCTATCTTCATGGATCTTATGAATAGGGTGTTCAAACCCTACCTTGATTTGTTTATGGTGGTTTCATTGATGATAATTTTTATCTATTCCCATAGTGAGGAGGAATATGTGAACCATTTGAGGGTGGTGTTGCAAATCATTAGGGAGGAGAAGTTGTATGCCAATTATGAAAAATGTGAGTTTTGGTTGAAAGGGGTTTCCTTTTTAGGTCATGTGGTATCGGGTGATGGTATCAAGGTGGATCCTAAGAAGACAGAAGTAATCAGAAATTGGCCTAGACCTTTGATGCCATTGGGCATAGCGAGTTACTACTGGAGGTTTGTTAGTGGTTTCTCTTCTATTGCTTCTCCCATGACTAAGTTGACCCAAAAGAAGGCAAAATTTGTGTGGACCACTGAGTGTGAAAAGAGTTTCCAAACTTTGAAAGAGAAGCTTATCTCTGCTCCTATGTTGTCTCTATCGGAAGGCATGGTGGGGTTTGTTGTGTATTGTGATGCCTCAAGAACTGGTTTGGGTTGTGTTTTGATGCAAAATAGTAAGGTGATAGCTTATGCCTCTAGCCAACTTAAGGTGCATGAAAAGAATTATTCTATCCATGATCTTGAATTGACCGCCGTGGTATTTCCTTGAAGATTTAGTGTCAAAACTTGAATGGGTTCCATGTTGATGTGTTCATCGATCATAAGAGTCTCCAATATGTGTTCATCCCAAAAAGACCTCAACTTGAGACAACGAAGGTGGTAAGGACTTCTTAAAGATTATGAAATAAGTGTGCATTATCACCCCGGTAAGGCTAATATTGTGGCCGCTGCTCTAAGTAGGGTGTCTATGGGTTGCCTAGCTCATGTTGATGATAATGACAAGGAGGTGGCTAGAAGGTTCATTGGTTAGCTAGATTAGGGGCTAGGTTGGAAGATTGATAATGGAGGTGTTGTGTTGTTGATAGTTCTAAAGCTTCATTAGTTGAGGAGATGAAGGCAAAGCAAGATCTTGACCCCACCTTGATAGAGATGAAGGACTTGGTGAGAGATAGCAAGGTGGAGGTTTTCTCCCATGGGGAAGATGGTGCCCTTTGATACCAAGTTAGCTTGTGTGTGCCTAGTGTTGATGACTTGAGAAAGAGTATCTTAGATGAGGCTCATAATTCTTCCTATTCTATTC
>JAOTQR010079460.1:0-10564 GCA_025774065.1 Solanum ossicruentum
ATCTTGAGGAGGAAAAGAAGGAGTTGGTAACGGATGTTCCCTCTAGATAAGGAAAAGTATCGGATAAGGGTCGGGACAATGTACTAACAACCAAGTTGAAATGCAAGCGCTACCTATGGATTACAATGGTGTATTAATCATGGATACCATTAGATTTGAAAGACTGCACCAGTCAAATGTACTGAAGGACCAGGTCCCTACACGCATAGTCAATATAAAAGGCAGAAGGTAATACACAAAAGTTTTAGAGTGGAACACTTCCTTGTTCAAGGAAAGAAAAAACCACTACTTGATCCACAGGATTTAACCACAAATTTCATTAACTTAAAGGAGCAAAGTGATTGTAACATCTTACAATCTTGAGGAATGATCCACAACTCCCTTTTCCCCTTATAAGTGATAATGAAATTCCCCTCACACTAGCTGCAACAATGTAGTCTACTCTTAGATTATTCAAACTAGGAATACAAGCAACAATCTCAAAGAATTGAAATCATAACCTATAATCCTTTACGATTAAGGATTCGATTTTACATTCAAGAACAAGAGAATAAGAATGTGAAGAAAGTATTTGTTGGATGTTTAGTCTTCATCCTTTCCTCAGATTTTATAATCAGAATTTGTGTGATTGCTTTGTTGGTAAAGACACCTTGATCTATGTATAAAAACCATGTCTTCAACTTTTCATTATAATACTTCATGCACTTGATTTGTGAGTGTGTAAAGCATTATCTTGTCTGTCCACTATGCAATATATAACTTCAAGATAATAAAAAGTGGAATGAGGAGACTCGAATGAAGTGAGAGGATAGACCAGGTCCTTCCCTAGAGTTTATTACATCAAAACTACTTCAGTCCAACAAGATTACATTGGAAGTCGACTCACAGCTGCTTATCACATGGATCGCTAATGAGAAGGAGGTTCCTTGAACTTTGTTTCAGTTTATTGTTGAACTAAAAAATATTTCTGCTCAATGTAGAAATCTATCTTTTGTTCATATTTCTAGGGAAGCCAATGGCACAGCTGATATGCTCTCAAAATGGAGTCACAGTTCAGATGTGTTCAACATTACTATACGTATTACCAACTGCTTTTGAAGTTCAAAAGCTCGTATTTAATGGATAACATGGGTATGGTCAATTTTCGAAGAAGAAGATTGAAGAGGATCAAGCACCCTCCTTAAATTGTTTGTTTGAGTTTGTCTTAGTTTTTGTTTTTGTTTTTATTTATTTCAAATGTAAAGGGAGAATCTCCCTACTTTCATGCTTTCTTTGAGATCTTATTGAGAGGAGTCCTCTCATTGATATTTCACGGTTTCCTTCTTTTAGTATGGAGACAAGTTTATCATCCTTACTAGAACGATTAACTTGTGAACCACCATTAGGTCGGAGGTATGGTCTATGCCCTCCTCCTTGTACATTTGGTCTTTATTTAATAATAAGACTTGGGGATGTATGGATCAACCCCTGACCATCCAAAAGGGTGGGGACCCTTTGGCTTAGGTCTGTTCCCCATAAAAAATAAAAAAAAATAAGACATACCTAATTCTTGGAAAAAATGCCCCGCTCCATCTGTGAAATCTAATTGGTTCAAGATGTGTGGCAGCCCCTAGAATCCATATCTCTAATGTAATTGAAGTGGTCATTAAACTCACTTACGTTGTATGCTTGTGCAGCCTTGTAAAAGTGATAGATGATTCTTCTATTATAAAAGTTGATTCGAATATTTTCCCCAAGGTGCCACATGCAACAACCATAATGAGTAGAAGGGTAGACAATTGAAACCATTTTTTTATATTTGGATGTTGATCCAAAATTATGCATAATTTTGGAGAAACCATTTCTTTATACTTGGATGTCGATCCAAAATTGTGCATAATTTTGGAGTATCATCTTCTAAACTGCTCATCTGCTCCAAAAATTCTGATAAGAGGCATCACACTCAGAGTAAACAGCACAAAATGCAATCAGAAAAATATGTTTCTTAGCATCTTGTGTAACAGCAGACAACCAAACTTCATCATACTTGCCTTTTAAAAATGTTCCGTCGAGGGCTATGACTTTTCTCATATGCCTAAAATCAAGAATACAAGCTTCCATTGCCATAAAAAAGTACTTAAACTTACCATTTTCATTGAGCTCCAATGCCGTTTTGGTCCCCGAATCTACAGTGCCAAGCATATAATGATACGCATCAAGCACTGCATATCCATTTTCGTGTGTTCCCCTTATAAAGATTTCACAATTTCACTTCCCTTTCAATGTTTCCAATAACTAACCTTGCATCCCAATTCAATATGAAGTAAAGTTCTCATATCTCTTGTGGCTGGCCCTTTACCCTCGAAAAACTTATCTTTGAAGTATGCACTGATTACTTTGGCCATAGCATGTGGATTGTGGCTCATCAGATGCTGAGAACCACAAGTATGAAACTTTTCATACTTTCTAATGTAAAATATGTCACAACTTTTAATCTTCACGGCTCTCAACCACCACTTGCACTCAGGATGTACACACTTGATACAATATACAAGACGCGAGTTTATCACTTTTTTTACTCTAAAGTCTTTCTTAAAATAAGCCATTTTCAATGCAATATCTAAATCTTGCTTATTGTTAGATGTCATACCATTATAAAAACCTGTTTCATCATCTTGAACATGATTCGACTATGTTGATTGTGTATTTGCTGGTGTGTTTGTAGCAACTTCTGGAGTTGGCATCTTCTAACCTCCACTTGCTCTATATGGAATGTCCATATCCATCATCGCATTCATCATTCAGCATTTCTTGATTTTGAGGTGAATTTTGGATCTCCACCACCCTTTCAATCATGTATACCCGTAGAATGGGTCCTCCTTCATCTTTCAAATAAATCTATCAACTCAATTGATTTTTCATTCCAAATGGTGCCACTCTTTGTTTTTTGCCACAAGAATTCATGTAAATGATGGAGATATCTTTTGGCTCACAATTTAATTTACAGCTGGCAATAATTTGATTCATAAAATCCCCATACATGATGTCTCGATTCACAATCATTGTTATCGTCTCAATCATTTCTTTGTCTTTCCAACACTAAAAAAATGATTGTTGGACTCAACCCATTGATGATGTTGAAGGTACCTAAATAAATAATAATTAAAAGTGTAACATGAGAAAAATGTACAGAAATACAACAATTGTTGTATTTAATTCAGCGGTTACTTCATCAGTTGAAATATCAGGTGCAGCAAATACTACAGTACATTCAGCAATAATTGAATACTGCTGCAGAAAGTAGTGAACTAGTTGTTACAAAAATATTTCAACTATTACTCTATATCGCTCAACAACTACTTAATCTTATTTCATCATCTGCTGCAACGTTGCTAAAAATAGCTCAGTGGTGAAGAATTGCAACAATGGCGGAAACAATAATAAAACACAAAACTCAAATAAACAACACCACATTCACTTTTATTAGTCATAATAATCGCGGGAAAATGGAAGAGAAAGAGGAGCAGCCGTTGGGGACATTTCCCAAATTTGAAAATTAGGGTATTTTATTTAGTGGGTTGAAATGTACAAAGAAAAACTTGGGGACTTATTTGAAAATTATTAAATATCATTAACTCTTAATTATAAACTTGTCACTTACACCAAAATTCTTAAATCTTGTGTTACTTTTTAAAAATTTTGAAACCTTTTTGTCACCCTTAATTCAATATCCCATGAAAGTTAAGATGTTAAACAATTAGTATAATCAATCAAAAAGAGTTAGGGATCATTTGTCAATAATAATAATAATAATAATAATAATAATAATAATAATAATAATAATAATAATAATAATAATATTTAGTAAAATTTCATAAAACGAAATTTGAAAAGGATAGAATAGATTTTACTACTATGTGGTGAAGGTAAGAAAATTGTCGTCAGCTCAATGGTATCTTACCCAAATAAGAGGAAAAGTGAATGATGAAAGCATAAGAGAGATAATACAAATAATAAAAACAACAATATGTGAATCAAAAAAGTAATAAAGAACATATCACCATTAGTCGTATGACAGCATTAAACCTCCACGTGGTAAAAGGATACTTTATTTCTATTAGTCTTCTATTCTAATATATGATCTACATCTCGTGCTATTTAAAGTCATGCTTTCAATAATACGAAGTTAAAAACATGACTTTAAATTGCACTATATCATGTCTAATCACTTCTGTTCAATATTCGACATAAATCTAAATTGATTTTTGAAAATGGACACTTCTGTCTTATCTTCATCTCCACCATCCTCTCTCAAAGTTGCATAGTGCGGTTGAGCAATTTACTCCTATTTCATTCGTTGGTCATTTTAGCTGTCTTAAAAATAACATTAAACAATCTAGTCAACTACTCTATAACTGCCTTATCAATGTACATCTAAATCTCATTGGATTTGATTACTTTCCCCTGCTCATATGGTATCCAAAATTTTGAAATTTTCTAAAGTGCATCAATTCACCGAGCACAATATCACACTCCAAATATATAAAAATACTAGTTTTAGGTGTACATGCTTTGCACGTATTTATCGTCTCAATATAAAAATTATATATGAATAGTACTTGTCATTAAAATAAATACAATATTCATATGAATAAAATTAAATGCATATTATTAATTTGATGCAATAGTTTAATCTATTATGTATTGTTACTATAAGTAATAAAGATAATTGTGTAGTAGAATTATTAATTTTTTCCAATGAAATAACTTCATATAAATTTCATATAATTATTGTAATTTCAATATAAAGTTAAATCAATTTCAAGAATATTAGACTAGATGAAAGGAGCGAAGAGTCAAGTCCTCTGAATTCACAGAGTTTTCTTAAGGAAATTATTCCCCTGAACTAGCCGAGGTTATGGAATGTATCCACCCAGGATAAATTGACTCACGACAAACCAATAGTAGTACCTCAAATTTGTTGTCCAACAAACCACTCAATGACTTGTAATCACACTTGAATTTTTCTAAACAACATTTTTCCTTCTTGAAACTTGCTTTAAACTTTTCTACCAAAAGTTCTCTTAAGTTCTCAAGTTCTTAAGTTTTAAAGTTTTAACAATATCTAAGAAGGATTCAGATATTTATAGCTAACAGGATGGTATAATGATTCATGTATAGTAGACGAAAAGTTTCTCCAAAATACGAAAGGTTGCATGAATGTTCATGAATGAAATAAATTCATTCATAATTGTAACTTTCACAATTTTTAATACACCAATCTTTATACAATATATCATTACCCATTCACCCATTACATTGAAACCTAACAATCCCCCACATGAATAGGAATAGCTATAACATGAAAGATAGTTATACACAGACACGTATGTGATTACAAACAAAGACTAGTTGCATCGGGATAAGTGGGTTTCCCTTTGAACTTTCCTTAGTGAACTTATATCGGATGCACTCGATCAATTGGTAGATGTGATATCTTTGAACCATCGAACTTGAATAAACACCTAGACAATATAAGTCACACAACCAGCCTTCTACCATCTATGGTTCTACTGATTTTTTTCATTTCAGCCATGAACACATCATGGTTTAATGAGAGCTTAGAGAATCAGTCTTTACTAACATTCTCCTTGAAATGGCTTCCATTTCACTCCCACATAGGTGATTTCTAAATATTTACTCCTGTAGAGAAACTATTTGATCATACCTATCCAAACTTAGAAGTCATTAAAAGGTTTTAGTATAAACTTTATCCTGATCCCTGAACATTGTCTTCATCATGAGAATAAGTTAGATTATTTGACAATGCTGGACCATCAAACACAATTTTGTTTGATCTCCTTGAACCTAGCTCTTAAGATCTCCAGTCTACTAGGTAGAGTTACCATTATTCTTGACTTGTTCTAGGCCTTAAACTCATCCTCTAAGATGGCCTTTCAACTCCCTTTCTAGTTAGGCCTTTTGTAAGTGGATCCGACACATTATCTTTTGACCTTACATAGTTAATTGTGATATTTCCACTAGAGAGTAGTTCTCTGATGGTATTATGTCTCTGTCTTATATGACCTGATTTACCATTGTATATCATACTCTCTACCCTACCTATTGCAGCCTGACTATCATAATGTATGCATACAGGTGCTAATGTTTAGGCAAAAAAGGGATATCTTCTGAGAAGTTTTGGAGCCATTCAACTTCGTCGCCTGCTTTATCTAAAGCAATGAATTTAGATTCCATAGTGGAGCGAGCAATACATGTTTGTTTGGATGATTTCCATCAAACTGCTCCACCAACTAAAGTAAATATGTATCCATTTGTGGATTTTACTTCATCTAATCTAGTTATCCAATTTGCACCACTATATCCTTCAATTACCGCTGGATATTTGTCATAATGCAAAGCATAGTGCTGAGTATGTTTTAAGTACCCTAAAACTCTCTTCATTGTCATCCAATGAGTTTGATTGGGATTGTTTGTGTACTGACTCAGCTTACTAATAGCACGTGCTATATCTGGTCATATACAGTTCATGATATACATCAAGCTTCCCAATACTCTCGCATGTCCAATTGTGAGTCGCTTTCACCATTATTCTTAGCGCGAAGCTCACATCTATTGGAGCCTTGGCAATCTTGAAATCCAAATACTTGAACTTGTCAAGTACCTTTTCAATATAGTGAAACTGCGACAAAGCCAAACCTTGTGGAGTTTAAGAATTTTGATTCTTAATATAACATCAGCTACTCCAAGGTCTTGCATTTCAAATTTACTTGAAAGCATTTGCTTAGTAGCATTTATGTCAGCCAAGTACCCATTGATGATCAACATATAAGCAACATACAAATAAACAATGACCTTATGATTTGGAGTGTCTTTGATATAAATACATTTATCACACTCATTAATCTTAAATCTGTTTGCCAACATGGTTTGGTAAAACTTTGCATGCCACTGTGTTGGTGCTTGTTTCAGTCCATAGAGTGACTTTACAAGTTTGCACACTTTCCTTTCCTTACCAGGAACTATAAAACCCTCAGGTTGTTCCATGTAAATTTCTTCCTCCAGCTCTCCATTTAAGAAAGTAGTTTTTACATCCATTTGATGGATTTCAAGATCATATACTATTGCTAGTGCTACCAACATCCGTATATATGTAATCCTTGTAACTGGAGATTATGTATCAAAATAATCAAGGCCTTCCTTTTGTTTGAAGCCTTTGACTATAAGCCTTGCCTTGTACTTGTCAATAGTACTATCTGCCTTCATTTTCCTTTTAAAGATCCATTTTGATCCTAAAGGCTTATTTCTCGGAGGAAGATCAACCACTCCCAAGTATAGTTATTCAAGACTGATTCAATCTCACTATTGACAGCTTCTTTCCAAAAAGGTGAATCCACAGAGGACATTGCTTCTTGGAAGGTTTGAGGCTCATTATCAATGAGAAATATAACAAAATCTAATTCGAAGAAAGTAGCAGTCCTTCGATGCTAACTGCGCCTTGAATTTTCTCCATTTTGTATATTTCTCTTTTGTTCAACTTGAGGTCATTTAGAACCTCCACTAGACTCGTTAGATCTAGCTTTATACAGATAAATGTGTTCAAAGAATTCAGTATTATCTGATTCAATTACCGTATTTTTATGAATATCTGGATGTTCAGATTTATGAACCAAAAATCGAAATGTTTTACTATTTCTAGCATATCCAATAAACACACAGTCCACAGTCTTTGATCCTATTTTCAACCTTTTCAGCGTAGGAACTTGGACATTTGCTAGACATCCACACTTTGAAATATTTCAAGTTGGGTTTCTTTCCTTTCCATTTATCATATGGAATTGATTGGGTCTTTCTATGGGGCACTCTATTGAGTATGCGATTTGCTGTAAGGATAGCTTCCCCCCATAAGTTTTGTGATAAACCTGAACTTATAAATAAGGCATTCATCATTTCCTTCAAAGTTCGATTTTTCCTTTCTACAATCCCGTTAGATTGAAGTGACTAAGGGGAAATCGTTTGATGGATAATTCCATTTTCCAAACATATTTCTACAAATGGAGATTCATTTTCTCCACCCTATCACTTAGTAACTTTAAATAAAGATTTGATCTTTATTTTCACTTTGTTTCTAATTTAACGATGAAGTTTTGAACTCTCAACCGTTAACCGATTGAACTTCAATGTTCTGACGAACTTTTCAAGTTCTTTGAGTCAATAACAAGTTCAAATAGAGCATAAACCCACAAAGGTTTTAATCTCCAGAAACCATTTATAACTACTCAATAAGATCTAATTTCCTTAAGATTGTTGTTACTATAAGTAATAAAGATAATTGTGTAGTAGAATTGTTAATTTTTTCCAATGAAATAACTTCATATAAATTTCATATAATTAATATAATATACAATATGAAGTTAAATCAATTTCAAGAATATTAGACTACATGAAAGGAGGGAAGAGTCAAGTCCTCTGAATTCACAGAGTTTCCTTAAGGAAATTATTCCCCCTCAAATACCCGAGGTTATGGAATATAGCCTCCCAGGATAAGATAACTCACTACAAACAAATAGTGGCACCTCAAATTTGTTGTCAAGCGAACCACTCAATAGCTTGTAATCACACTTGAATTTTTCAAAATAACATTTTTCCTTCTGGAAACTTGCCTTAAACTTTTTTACCAAAAGTTCTCTTAAGTTCTCAAGTTCTTAAGTTGTAAAGTTGTAAAGTTCTAACAATGTTTGAGAAGGATTCAGATAATTATAGCCAATAGGAAGGTATAATGATTCATGTATAGTAGACGAAAAGTTGCACTGAAATACGAAAGGTTACATGAATATTCATTCATGAAATGAATTCATTCATAATTGCAACTTTCACAATTTTCAATACATCAATCTTTATACAATGTACCATTATTCATTCACTCATTATATTGAACCTAACATTATGTACAAACAAAGATGAGAAAATCAATTCAATTACTTATAAGGTAATAATTTTGAGTTGAATAGTTAGTAGTTAAACAGTTAAAATCTAATTTGAAAAATAAAACTCTTAAATATAAAAAGAGTTGTTTAATTTTTCCAACATAATTTTAATTACTCTTTTTCTCTTTTAAATTTGTTATATTACATACTTTTATTAACAAAATATTTGATAATATAAATTTTAATTAATTTCAAAGTCTTAAATATTAAAAAAATAATAGTAATATTTTATCTTTCCGCAATCTAGGTAATTGTTTATATACTAGTTTAGTGTATGTGTGTTGCACGTGTGTGTCATGTTAATATTATTAAATTGAATAGTACAGATATTTTAAAAATATTTCTAAGGACCTTCATATTTTTAAAGTGATATTAATTTAGTAATATGTGTATTGAATGTGCATCATACGTGTATATATATATACTACCTCTACTTTAACATTTTTCTCCCACAAAAGGATAAATTATTAGAGACACTTTTTGTCATTATAAGACCCAAAAAATTAAACTGTGTAAAAATATTTTCAATCTATTTTTTTTCGCTTTTGGGGAATAGTCATGCAATAAAGCTGACTTTCATTTTTGTGCAGTTAGCCTTTTTTTTAAATTAACATGTTTTCTATATAACATAAAAATAATATAACTATTTAACTAATAATTTCTTATTGACAAAGATAACATAAATTTTCAATTGTTATTGATTTATATTTTTTTTCCTTAATATAGGCAAATTATTGACTATTTCAATATATTTTTAGTATATTTCTATTCTAACAATACAAATTTATAATGAATAATGCAAAAATTAAGATATAGTTAAATATATTTAAGTATTATTATTTCTTAAAATCTAATATTAGGAATAAATTTTTTTCAAAGAATTGTTGGGTTCTATTAGTAGGTTTGTTCTTACTAAATATATTGGATGTTGTTTACTCTCTCCAAACATAAGTGCTACTTCGAACGATTATCTTCCCTTATTTGTGTGATAATTTTTTACGACCTTTGAGTTAAAAACATAAAATTAATTTGTTAAGAGAAAATTCAAGTATGTATAGTTATTTAAAAATTAGATAATTACTTACAATAAGGTAGATATTTTAATAATAAACTATTAATCCAAATATGATGTAACAAATGAATCCATTACTTACCATCAGGACAAATCATCAATTGTCACTGTCAACTTTTTCTTCTATTTTTTCTAAAAAGGTAGAGTTCATGAATTATGCCATGAACATTCTAAAATAAACTAAAATCACGTTATTAGAAATAAATGATATAGAAAGATAAAAATAAAATATAACAACATGAAAAAAAAAATTAAACAATGTGAGATGTATAGAGGTAAATTTTCAAAAGAAAAACAACGTGAGAGGAAAATATTTTTTATTGTTTGGTTAATGAATAAAAATATTTTTTTGCAAAAAAACTTCTAATTTTAGCTAGAGAGTAGATAACAATTTGTAGAAAAATAATTTCTGACATGAAAATATTTTCATAATTTAAAGTACTTTTAAAAATAAATATTTAAATTCTCTTTTGCAAGGTGGGGGTGGGCAACTAGGGGGTGGGCG
>JAOTQR010079462.1:0-10562 GCA_025774065.1 Solanum ossicruentum
CTTTTCCAAGTAGGATCTCATATATTATTACTATTTCTAATCCTATTCTAAGTAGGATTGTATATATTATTCTTATTTTTATTTCTATTCTAACGTAATGTAGATAAGTAGTATAATTAATCATTCGTTTGGTCTCATTGCATACTTGTCAACTTAATTCATCACATTAACTATTAACTCCTTGGTTACATTCTTTCAAGGTTCAGCTCTTGACTCATAAAGACTCTTTCATGCATCATTTTAACTCATAGCATTTTTCAGGAAACTAAAAGTAGAATTTAACGCATTAAGATATTCCATAGACTCTTTAGGCTCAAATTATATTCATGCATGCTCATTTAAGTAAAATATGTGAACATATCAAGAATTCATATTAGGATTTGTATAGAATGACAAAATAATCTAATTCAAGTATTTAACTCATAAAAATAGCAATTCATGCAAAATTATATAGAGATTCCGTAGAATTTAGAAAACATATTCAAAAACTATTCATGGGAGAGTCAATTTACTTACAATTCCATCAATTCGGGTTATGAGGGCACATGGAAGAACATAATCCATGTTTTGGTTAGCCTTATATACCTGGAAGTTTTGAACCTTGAATCAGCTTGGAAGAATTCTCAAGTTTTTGCTTCAAACCTTAGCCCTTCTTCTCTCTTGAAACCTTGTTTCTATGTTTGAAAGAGTGATTTAGCGTAAAAAGGTTGAACTGACATGTTTATGGCTTTATTTAAGTGTAAAAATATCAGGTTTAGGCTTTGAAAGGGTAGAAAAAGACCAAAATAACCTTTCTTAGAAAGTTGTCTACGGGCCCATCTATGGCCCGTAGGGACCATGTCGTAAACTTTTGGACAATTTTTGGGGTCTCTCGATCACTTTCACGAGCCAAATCTATGGTCCGTAGAAATTTATGACTCGTAGATAGGTCAATAACGTTCGAAACCAAAAATTAAATTTTCAGAAATTTTTCCCATGAGTTAGCAGATGAGTCGTACTTTAATCCACAGGTCGTAATAGGTTTCGTATGGACTTTCTGCATCTGGCAGTCTCCAGTAAAACAATCATAACATTTATCTACGAACTCCAAATGAGGTGAAATCAGTTGCGTTGGAAAGCTAATTCAAATACCTTTCATTTGGTAGGTAATGAGTCACCTAAGTCTTTTTGTGCTAAGAGTTATGATCGTTTAAAATTGACCCTTATATAATCTAACTTTATAAACTCAATTTAGAGGAAAGTTTTGAACTCGACTAAGTACTAGAGGTCTCTTATGACCCTAATACACTTCTAACATATAGAAATGAGGTTTGAAACATAGTACATGTGAGGATAGAGTTATGGGGTTTCACGATCGCGAAGCCCAATCGGGTTGTTCATCGCGATAGCGATAGCTTACTCTCACGATCACGAAGTGCACCCTATGTTACTCATCGCAATTGCGAGCCAAGCTTCATAATCGCGAAGAGAAAACTAAGTGTACTTCATTATTGCAAGCCTCAAGGTCGTGAATACAAAGAAGAACCATGTCACTAGATATCATCAGTCATAGATTAGCTCAATTTCACGAAATAGACCCTTAGGATTCATTCAGAATTTATACACACAAATTATATATGTTATCCTAGTAAATTTGATGTTTCAAACTCAACAGAATCATCGGAAATTACATTTGAGGTCACCTTGACCCAAAACTCGATAACTTGCAACTAAAAAAAGGCATTAGAAATACTGAAATGCTACCAAAATATCCAAAAATTATACCGAAACTCACTCTAGCACTCAAATCACTTTCTGGAATCAGTGGAACCATTAGAAATCTATTTCAAGCACCCGAATTCGAAATGTTGACCAAAGTCAAACTTTAACTCAATTTTCAACTTCGGACCTCAAATCTACATAACAACTCCAAATCTGATTCCAACAACTCTCCTAGACTAATTTCCATATTTCAGAGCTCATGGAATCAGTAAAAAATTTTTTCGAGGCTCAAATCTCTGGATAACTCAAAAAATTGAAATCAAGCAACATAAGTTTTTAAAATTCATTTCCTTAGCAAAAACTCCATTTTGATAGAACTTTCAAAACCAACTTTCAAAACGAATCCAATAGGACAACTCAGGGCTACTATCAGAAAGGGTAAAATAGTAATTGTATCGAACATGTAAAAAATGACCTTACGATCATTACAATAAGTTCTTACAACCATGAATATGAGGAGGAAGCAATATTCCCTAGGTTTCTAGTACTGCTACTAAACAAATTTTCCTTCATTACCACTTTTTGTTTAGTTTGTGGAGGTGGTTTAACTAGCTCTCAATTCAAATCTCAAGAGTTTGTTTTTTTGTCAAGTTCTCACCTAAGGTTAGGCAGTTAGGCTATGCCCCTTATTCAAAGTGTAAGTTTCCCAAATATGCATATTCTCAGAAAGAGGCACAAAGAAATTTGACTTTCCTTATTAGAAATACATCTTTTACTAACAACTTCCTCGTAAATACCTCAACGTAGAAATAATAATATTTCTAGATTTTAACATATAATGCATAATCCACGTCTGATCCACATGATGAGTCTTCTTTATTCCTTGATTTTTAAGGAACATTTACTGGGAAAAGGGTCAACCGCCCTTATATCCTCCATCAATACTATCAACTTCCTAACTTTCATTTCACATTCAACATTAAATAAGAGTAAATTTATTCACAAGTCTCACGTACAAGCATTTTACTTATACATATTAATTGATGTATAGTCTTACATCTCGATAAATGATTTGGATAAAAAGTAATTACTGATATTGAAGGTAAGCAAATAATTATTTATCTTCTCTTGATATGTTAAAAATAACTAGTAAAAAAGAAAAATTTATTGTTAGGATAGTAGACAAGTAAAAATAACGAACACTTTGTATTACATCTACACATTTTTGTCCATTAGATTCAAGCTGTCATCCCTTCAAAGTTTTCCCATTCTCCTAGACGAAAATTTAGTCTTTATTTTCTCCTTTTAATTTCTTCTCTTCACTTCATTGTTCCATGATTCCTTATGTGAATGTACTTCTCCATTTTCCCTTTCAACATGGTCTTAAAATTTCATCATACATTATACTTCATTCTTTGTCTTTCTCTTTCCTTTCTCTTATTCTACCACTTCAAATCCTTTCACGCAAACAACAAAAACATAAACTACTCTTCCACATCTACACTTCCTTTGTTATCTCAAAGGAAAGCAGTTGCCACCAATTTTGACTTCACCCCATTTCTCAAAAACCTTCACCTCTACCACAAACACAAAAGGGAAAAGTCCCCGGTGGACGCCAAGGAGCAGTCGGAGCCAAGTGGTAGTGCTATTGATCCACGTTATGGTATCGAAAAACGTCTTGTACCATGTGGCCCAAACCCTTTGCACCATTGAAGGTTTGGAGGAATTTTTATACGTAGGATCAAGTAAATGTTGGAGTTTGTACATAATTTACAATGAAAAGTTTGGTAACATGCATAATTCTTTTTGTTACTAGGTTGTAACTACAAGTACATTAGATGATTCATTAATTTTGCTTGTAATATGATTAATTCTTGCTCAATTAAGAAAATGTTTCTTTAAAATTATGAAAAATTACTTGGTGAATATTGTTCCTTTTTTTTTTTAAAGAAAAAATATAATGTGAGTTTCAAAACGGGAATAAATGAGTATTTGTGACGGCACGCCATAATACATTAATAAAAGCCGTTTGGTTAGTACAAAATCTTAAATATAATAAACGAGCCCTATGCCAAATTTTCCTCTAATAAATGTCTGGGATTATTAAATTATGATTATATATCCACTTAACATATGCTAGGATTCTTTTCGCCTTTTGGAATTTACTGACTAATTATTGTTTTATATTTTATTCAAGCACGGGATCTCTTGTCTCATATAAATTAAGAGGGGTTATGAAAAGAACATGTCAAAGTTGCAATTAATTTTGTTTTCTTCAAATTCTTCTATAGTTGCACAAGCCCTTTCTGTGTGGCACAAACTATCCTTCAAACTCCACATATCATTTGATTCCACATATATGGGCACCTTATATCTATGAGGTTCACCTAACCCGTTATATTTCTTTCTAGTGAACTTAAAATCTCTATTTCTGATAATATTTTGTGTTTTTATTTATGGCTCTTGTTAAGCTAAATTGCAGGATGAATTTCATTCTCATGCACCTTAAAGAGATAGGTTACATCCATTATCTAATGTTTTGGATATAGAACTAATCCAAGCTTCTCTTTTCTTTACCTTGTTGTCTATTGCATCTTATCATTCTTTTGCGAGCCATTTATTTTAGCATTGGATGCGCAAAATCCAAGGAATGCTTATCGAAGAAAAATATTAAATATTTGAATAAGAAGATTGGAGACTATTTTCGCATGAGGAGATTCCTCATTTCAAATTATATAAAGTACCCAACATAGGACTTTCGATTGGTTTAAGATGATGAGAAAGAAATGAAAGTTCATCTTGAGTTGATTCTACTCTCCTTGCCCAGGAAAGAAAATCACTTTGACAGTTTCTACTCTCCTTGCCCAGGAAAGAAAATCGCTTTGACAGTGTCGAAACATGCCTATGCTAGGGAAAGAGAAGGAGAAGAATTTTAATGAATTATATCGTTTGATACTTTCATATACAAACTTATAAACCTCATCGATTCAGAAGTCTCATCTCTTTTAATTTATGGGTGGTTGAAAATTTTCACTTCAATATGTTCAGTATATACTTTAATTAGGGGTGTACATGGAACAGGTTGGTTCGAATTTTTTAAATATCAAATCTAACCATTTATATCGGGGTTTTTAATATATAAACCAAACCAAACCAATAAATTCGGGTTTTTCAACCTCGGATTTTTTTGAGGTGGTGCGGATTGGTGCGGTTTGTGGATTTTTCTAGTTTTTTTTTAATAGTTTGGTAACCAAACTTTTCTTATAAAATTATGTGTAGAAAGATAATTCTCCTTTCCTAGCCATAGAAGAAGTTGATAAATATGAATAATGAAATTGCTTTTACATGCTAACTTGCTTTTCAATTTCTTAAACTACTAATTAGTAAAAATAATATTCAAAAAAGTACTAAACTACTAATCATCCAGCATATACAGGCCCAAAAAAAATAACAAAACTAGAAGTTAGATACCAAAAAGATCAATCTCTTCAATGATATCAATTTGAACAAGTTGACTAATCGATCTTCAAAGCTGAATCTATATATTCTGAAAAAAAAACAAATTGACTACTAAATAAAATCATACTTAATCAAAAATTGAATTTATAAAATTACCTTCTTCAATTTGCTCAATTTTTCCGACTTCCTCCAACATGTTTTCAAATTTGCATTCTTTAGTAGGTGATCGAATCTATTGTTGAGTGCAAATAAGAGCTTTTACCATTTTTGGAGACAGAGAAGTTCGATAAGTATCAAGAGCTCGACCACCTGTACTAAAAGCAGATTCATATGCAATAGTAAAAATATGAATAGAAAGAATATCCCTTGCAATTCTCGAAATAATCGGATATCTACTAGACGAAGCTTTTCACCAACTCAAGATATTGAAATCCTTGATCTTCACCACATCATCTGTCAAGTAGTCAAGAAAATTACCCTCAAATTAAGGCTGGAAGCTATTCATTAAGAAGGAATAAATACAAGAGGAGAATTCAAACACTTGAAATGACATTTCAATTATTTCAAACACGAAAAATAAATCAGATGTGACCATTTGAAAGCAGGAACTTTTTGGTTTGTTTCTGAAGCGCTGATATATCAATAGTAATAAATAATAACACTAGTAAAAATCATATATTTTACATCTTTTGGGGTTTTAGACAATCATGTCAACTAAATTACGAGTCGGCAATAATGTAGGATTCTCACACAATGAAACAAAATATTTTTTTTACAATGAAAATAGCTTCAGTACAGTATGCAAGTATAACAATGTGCACCAAAATGAAATTGAAATAACTAGTTGAAACCAGTCTTGAGACAGGATTCTTAGGCTTAACGATGACTCTACGACTTCGGAAAATATCTTAACAGCAACTAACAACATCACCACACCATCAACTCATTACAACAGAGATTTCCAGTCAACAAACCAAACATAAACAGAATACTTTGATTCCATTTAACCCGTCGCATTCAGTCACCATTAATAAGAGCTCAAAATTAAAGCGATATTGGGATGTTACCTTTGTCGAGGCAGCAACTAGGACGACGACGAGCTTCGACAATAAGCTTTGGTATCACAACGAAACTTGACTTGAATTCTCGACTCCAAAGCTAAAGCTTCGAAGTTGATTCAAAATTAAGAAACCAACCTTTCAATCTGAAACAGTGACCGCAATCGAAAATTTTTAGAGCTATTGATTCTTCACTGCTGCGGCTGCTAGGCTTTCCTTAAGATTTTCGATTGCTCCCCCCGAAATAAGAAGAAGAAGATGAATTTATAGCATAAAATTAGCGTAACGGATCTATTCGACAAAAGATTGTGAGGGGCGCGGGATTATCAACCTTATAGCAGGGAGAGTGGCGCACGCGTAGGGACCAACCATTGTGGGGGTGCGCCGCCGCCTGGTTTTAGGGATTTGGCTTTGGAGAAAAATCATATGGCTTTTTAAAAGATATGGATTGAAGAAGAAGATATGGTTTTTTATATTATATATATAATATCGGGTTGGTTTGGCCTCGGGTTGATTTTTTAAAATCAAAATCAACCCAACCCAAATATAGTCGATTTTTTTTCATCAATACCAAACCAAATCGAACCAACCCACTAAGCGGATTTTTTTTTGCGGGTTGACTCGGTTTGTCGGTTTGGTGCGGTTTACGGTTTGATTCTGTACACCCTTAACTTTAATATGCAAGAATATTTCTATAATTTTTGATATAAGTGTCAAAAATACATCTGAAATTATTCTTTTTTTAGTTTCATACCTAAACTATTGGAAATGTGAATTTCATACCAAATCTATGACTTATTAATTTGGAAAAGACATCTTTCTCTATTATTTCATTCTCACTATGGTATGTATACTACACTCTCTCTTTTGCTTTAAAAAAAGGCTACATCATACTCGACAACAAAGCATTCTTCTTGACAAAAAGTAAATAAATTATAGCATTAGTTAAAATTTAAATATCAAAGTATTGTTATCCAAAAAATTAAAAGATAAATACTTTTCTTAACCCATTCTACCACTTCCTCTCCCCATAACACCCCTCCCCCCCCCTCCCCCACATCTTAAAACATTAATTTAGATATTATTTTGATTTTTTTTAAAATTAAAATAGTTCTACCCTACGCACCAGATCCTCCAGTTTCATTTTTCTTATTTTTAGAAAATTATTTTTTACTTGTCGCAAGATTTCTTTTAAGATATTTTTTTAATTTCTATTATATTCGGTACACAAGTAGAAAAAGTATTTTTCTAAAAATACATTTACATATCTATAAAAAAAATTAGAAGTATAAAAAAAAATTAGGAGTGGAGGGTTAGATAGGGATGAGATAAAGTTTTATTTATTTCAAAAATAAAAATAATATCACTTTTTGTAGGAAGGGCTGGAGGAGGGGGTGAAGTTTGAATTTTTAAAAAATATTTTATAAAAAAGATTTCAAAAAATAAAAGGGTGGAAATTGCTAGGGGTGGGGGTGGAGTCTAATGACCCTTAAGGTCATGTTTTATTTTTCGATAAAATTATTGTATTACCCCTTCCAATAGCGACCTCGAGTCATGTTTGATTGATTTTAGAAATTCTGGGAAAGTTGTGATTTTTGTTAAAGATTGGATTTTTGAAGGTTTAGATGGGGAGGCGTCACTCCTGTCCTTTCATGAAAGATGGAAGAAAAGTTGAGTAATCTAGAGGCTTGGAATAGTGGTGGAAATATGAACAATATGTGGGATACTACTGCTGGTTGCATTAGAAAAGCTAAGAAGATTGCTTATACAAAGTGATTGGAGTGTAGGGATGAGGATGAAAAGCGAAGGCTTAAGGGAATCTATAAGACTGCTAAGACAGAAGCGAAGACGGTGGTGACAAGTGCTAAGACAATAGCATTTGAGCGCTTATTTGAGGAGTTAAGTGATAAGGGCGGAGACAAGAGATTGTATAGGCTCGCTAAAGAGAGAGAAAGGAAAGGTCGTGACTTGGACCAAGTGAAGTGCATCAAGGATGAGGGTAGTGAGGTGTTGGCAGATGAGACTTCTATTAAGCAAGGTTGGCAAGCTTATTTTCATAAACTCTTAAATAAAAAGGATAGAGATAGAAATATTGGGCTGGGTGAGTTGGCACATTCCAAAAGGCATCGAGATTTTCGTTATTGCAGGCGGTTCAGAGTTGAGGACGTTAGACATGCTATTAGTAGGAAGAAAAGAGGAAGGAGATTGGACCCAATGAGATTCGGATATACTTTTGGAAGAACATGGTCAAGGATGACATAGAGTGATTAACTAGATTGTTCAATGTTATTATGAATACTGCCAAGATGCCTGATTAGTGGAGGAGGAGTACAATGGTTCCACTGTACAAGAACAAGGGTGATACTTAAAACTGTAACAATTATAGGGGTATCAAGTTGTTAAGTCACATTATGAATGTCTGGGAGAGAGTGATGGAGATGAGGGTAAGAAAAGTAGTGCCTATTTCAGAAAATCATTTTGGATTCATGCTGGGTTGGTCGACTACTGAAGTTATTCATCTTGTCTGAAGATTATTGCAGAAATATAGAAAAAGAAAAAGGACCTTGATATGGTGTTCATTGATCTCGAGAAAGCTTATGACAATGTTCTGAAGGATGTCCTATGGAGGTGTCTAGAGGTGAAAGGTATCCTAATGACATATATTAGGGTGACATATATTAGGGTGATAAAGGATATGTACAATAGAGCCAGGACTCGGGTAAGAACGGTGGGAGGAGACTCAGAGTATTTTCATGTTAGATGGGATTTCATCAAGAGTGTTGAGTCCTTTTCTGTTTGCCCTGGAAATGGTTGAGCTGATGCAGTCTATCCAGAAGGAGGTTCCATGGTGTATTCTATTTGAAGATGACATAGTGCCAATTGATGAGACTTGGACTAAAGTTAATGAAAGTTTGGAGGTTTGGAGACGCGCTTTGGAATCCAAAGGGTTCAAACTGAGCAGGACCAAAATAGAATACTTGGAGTGCAAATTTAGTATTGCGAGGGATGAAGATGACATTGATGTGATGCTTGCCACTCAACCTATCCCCAACAGAGAAAAATTTAAGTACCTTGGGTCTATCATCTAGAGTAGTGGCTCTATCGATGATGATGTCATACATCATATTAGGACAGCATAGATAAAATGGAGGATTGCCTCTGGAGTAGTGTGTGACTAGAAAATACCACCTAAACTCAAAGGTAAGTTTTATAAAATGGTGGTTAGACCGTCTTTGTTGTATAGGTTGGAGTGTTGGCCAATAAAAAATGCACATGTTCAGAAGATGTAGGTCGCAGAGATGAGGATGTTGAGATGGATGTGCGGTCATACTAAGAGTGATAAAGATTAGGAATGAGATCAGTTTGGAGAAGCTAGAGGTGGCCCCTGTGGCTGATAAGATGAGAGAAGAGAAATTGTAATGGTTTGGATGTGTGCAGAGAAGGTGTACCGATGTTCTTGTTAAGAGGTGCGAGTGGTTGGATTTGGGAATTACACGAAGGAGTAGAGGTAGACCAAAGAAGAATTAGGGGAAGGTGATTAGATAAGATATGGAGAAACTTGATCTCACCGAGGACATAACCTTAGATAGAAAGGAGTGGAGGTCACAAATTAGAGTAGCAGGCTAATAGGTTAGTAGGGTTAGGTGGATGTATATCCTTGGGGTATAGTAGGGTAGTAAGTTTAGTCATTCTTTTATATCTTGTGTTGTCATTATATGTCATATATGTGTTGATTTTATCGTATTTACACACTATCCTTGTCATTATCATGTGCTTTTCGTTGTTAGTTGTTCTTTATTTCCTTTTCATTTTGTTTCCTTTCTCTTCCATATCTAGTTTATTTTACTTATGATTTTTTGAACCGAGGGTTCCCGGGAAACATCCTCTCTACCGTGTGATGTAGTGGTAAAGTTTACTACATTCTACCCTCCCCAGACCCCACTTGTAGGATTCCACTAGGTATGTTGTTGTTGTTATTGTTGTTGTAAGTTGTCTACTTTTGAAATTTTGAGATATTTAAAGATTTGTAAATTGGAACAAAATTTTGTCGATTCTATGTCACGACCCAACCCAGGGACCGTGATTAGTGCCGATTGGGCACCCAGACAAATACGAAACCGGATTTCTAACTATAATAGTTAAGGAATCTACCAAAATTTTGACATAATTGGTAAAACAGGGCAGCATACATATAAATATATATCTACCATATTCAAGCCTTCCTATACACTCCAAGGACTATAATACATCACTCTAACGCCCAATGCAAACCCCCAACGTTAAAACATAACATTACACTTTCAATGGGGCTCCAATTCGAGCTAGCCTTCATGTAAACATTCA
>JAOTQR010079465.1:0-10560 GCA_025774065.1 Solanum ossicruentum
GCTGCTGAATTTTTAATGCAGGTGAGGTTAGTCAGTAAAACAGAGGAAACTCTGCCGAAATTTCGGTAGATTTCCTAATGGTTAGGTTGGTCGTTAGAGTTAATAGTTGTGTTGGGTGCCTAATCTACACTAGTCATGGCCCCTGGGTTGGGTCGTGACAATCTAATTTTCATTGCTTCCTCAGCTTCCCATGTGGCTTCCTCAACGAACTGGTTTTTCCATAGAACTTTGACAGAGGCTATCTCTTTATTACTTAGCTTATGGACTTGTCAATCAATGATTTCGATTGGAATTTCTTCATAGGATAGGCTATCTTTTACCCCTATGCTCTCAATAGGGATCACCAAGATCAGATCTCCCAAACATTTCTTCAACATTGAAACATCGAATACCGGATGGATCCCATCTAACTCGGATGACAATTCTAACTCATAAGTAACCTTTCCTATCCTCTTCACAATTTGGTAGGGTCCGATACAATATGGACTCAGCTTCCCCTTCTTACCAAACCTCATGACACCCTTCATGGTTGGCACTTTCAAGTAGACCCAATCATCTGCTCAAATTCCAAGTCCCTTCTCCTCGCATCAGTATAGGATTTTTGGAGACTTTGTGCAATCTTCGACCTTTCTATAATAACCCTCACCTTATCCATGGACTGTTGGACAAGATCAGGTCCAACCAATTCAGCTTCACAAATCTCAAACCACCCAATCGGTGACCTACACCTCCTCCCATACAAAACTTCATAAAGGCCTATTTGGATACTTTCATGATAACTATTATTGTAGGCAAACTCAATCAATCGCAAGTGGTTGTCCAAATTTCCCTTAAAGTCGAGAACGCAAGCTCTCAACATATCCTCCAAAGTTTGAATGGTGCGCTCCACCTGTCCATCTGTCTGAGGATGGAAGGTTGTGCTCAGATTCACCTTCGTACCCAATCCCCTGTGAAAAGATCTCCAAAATTAGGAGGTTAATTGAGCTCCTCTGTTTGAGATGATAGAGAAGGGACCTCCATCCAACCTCACAATCTCATGAATGTATATCCAGACCTCACAATCTCATGAATGTATATCCAGGTATACTCCTCAGCTATATTAATGGTCTTGATTGTCAAGAAGTGGGATGATTTAGTCATCCTATCACGATCACCTATATTGAATCATGTTGCTTTCGGGACCTTGGTAAATTGGTAATAAAGTCCATGTTGATGATCTCCCACTTCCACTCTGGAATTTCAAAGTTCTGAGCTAACCCACAAGGTCTTTCATGTTCAACCTTGACCTGTTGCAATTAGGGCACTTAGAGACAAATTCAACAATGTCCTTCTTCATTCCATTCCACCAATAGACTTCTCTTAAGTCGTGGTACATCTTGGTGGAGCCAGGATGGATAGAATATCTGGAGCTATGAGCTTCAGCCATGATCCTCTATCAAACACCATCAACATCAAGAACATATAATCTACCTTGGTACCTCAACACGCCATCTCCCCTTTTGGATAAAACCATCACCTTTTTCTTATGAACAACTTCTTTCAATTGGAATAAGATAGGGTCTTAGTCTTGCTTTTCCTTCACCTCTGACACTAAGGATGAAGCAGACCCATTCTGAATATTGACCCCACTTTCATTATTCTCCTAAAGTTGTACTCTCAATTAGGCTAACATGTACACTTCCTTAACTAACTCTTTCTTTCCTTCCTCCATATGGGCAGTGCTACCCATAGACAACCTACTAAGAGCATCAGCAATAACATTAGCTTTACCTGAGTGATAGAGAATGCTCACATCATAATCCTTGAGCAACTCCAGTTATCTCCTTTGCCGCAAGTTGAGCTCTTTCTGACTGAAACATATTACAAACACTTGTGATCAGTGAATACATCCATGTGTACTCCATACAAATAGTGGATCCATATCTTAAGCTCAAACATCACTGTCGCCAACTCGAGATCATGAGTCAGATAGTTCTTCTCATTAATCTTAAGTTGGCTGGAAGAGTATGTTATTACCTTCCCTCTCTGTATCAGCACACAACTCAATCCAACTCTAAATGCATTAGAGTATACCATGAAGTCTTCTATCCCATCGGGCTAGGTCAAAACTGGGTGGTTGTCAGTCTAGTCTTCAACTCCTGGAAGCTCTTTTCACATATGTTAGACCACTAAAACTTGACCTTTTTTGTGTTAGCTTGGTTAGTGGTGCAGACAAAGAAGAAAACCCCTAAACAAATCTGCGGTAGTAGCCCACCAACCCCAAGAAACTCCATATCTCAGTGAGAGAGGTTAGTCTGGGCCAGGTCTTAACCGCTTCAATCTTCTAGTCATCCACTTGTATACCATCACCTGAGATAACATGACCTAGGAAGGACACAGACTTGAGCCAAAATTCACACTTCGAAAACTTTGCATACAATTCATGGTCTTTAAGAGTTTGCAAGACCACTCTAAGATGATTGGCATGCTCCTCTTCATCCTTAGAATACAGCAGGATATTATCAATAAATACAATCATGAATATATCAAGATATGATTTGAATACTCTATTTATCAAGTCCATGAACGTTGCAAGTGCATTAGTTAAACCAAAGGACATGACCATGAACTCAAAGTGGCCATACCATGTCCTAAAGGTTGTCTTAGTGTCTTAGGAATATCACATTCCCTCACCTTCAACTGATGGTAACCCGATATGTGTTCTATCTTGGAGAAGCAAGAGGCAACCTGATGTTGGTTAAATAGATCATCTATCCTGGGAAGGGGATACTTATTCTTTATTATGACCTTATTTAGTTGTCGGTAGTCTATACACATTCTGAGAGACCCATCTTTCTTATGCACGAATAGAACAGGAGCATCCCAAGGAGAGACATTAGGCCTTTTAAAACCTTTCTCTAGCAAGTCTTTCAATTGCTCTTTCACTTCTTTCAATTCAACGGGGGCCATTCGGCAAGGTGGTATTGAGATAGGCTGGGTACCGGGGAGAACATCAATCCCAAAGTCAATATACCTGTTAGGAGGGACTCCAGGTAGATCATCAGGAAACACTTTGGGAAACTCATTCACTATGGGTACTGGCTCAAGGGTAGGAGACTCAACATCATTAGACTTAACTCGCACAAGGTGATAAATACAACCCTTAGAGATCAACTTTCTGGCTCTAAGATAAGAGATAAACCTGCCCTTTAGTGCAATAGAACTCCCTTTCCACTCTAAGACAGGTTCATTGGAAAATTGAAACTTAACAATTCGGGTCCTGCAATCTACCAAGGCATAATAGGCATGGACCCAATCCATGCCAAGAATCATATCAAAATCAACCATCTCCAATTCTACCAAGTCAGCCAAGGTATCTTTATGATAATTGGATACTACACAATCTATGTAAACAATCTTAGCTAATATAATAACCAATAGGGGTGAAAATAGCAAAGGGTTCAAGCAAACACTCCCAAATTTACCAGCCATATAGGGGATTACAAAAAATAGATTGGCACCCAGGTCAATCAATGCATTAGAAGAAAAAGTAAAGACTTGAAGCATACCCGTCACAATATCTGGTGCTGCCTCCTGATCTTGATGATTACCCATGGCATAAAGACTGTTTGTCCCACCTCCCATGCCCCTAGTAGTACCCTTCTGATGATTGCCCACTAGGGTTGCTGCGGAGGACTGTGCTCTTTTTCTCCGTTCACCTCGTCTCCTCTTTGGACACTCATATCAAAAGTAACCAGTCAGCCCACAAGAGTAAAAAACATCTTTGCCAAACACGGCACTCGCCTAGACAGAGTTTACCACACTTGTCACAGGGTGGCTTTCCCTTCATACCTTGTGTCATACTAACTTGAAATTGAGAATCCTGTGCCCTGAAATTCTGGTAACCATATGACTTCTGGTTTTGATCATACCTATATTGTTGGACTGGCCAACTAGTTGCAGAAGGTACATAATGAGAAGACCTTATCTAAAACTAAGACTTGCCACCCTTATTCTGTCTCTACTGATTAGGCTCATGCCTTGCTAATTTTTCTTTCTTGTTCATCTGTTCTTTTATATCACTTTTCTTATCCTCCTCTGTCTGTTGGGCATACACCATAATCCTGGAGATGTTCATTCCTGGGATCAACAAGGCTTCTTTACACTCCATCTACACATACCTGCCTATCCTTGCCCTCATGTCTTGTACCATATCCAAAGCATATCTAGAAAGCTTAATAAACTTGAGACTATACTCCTTAATGGTCATCCCTCCTTGTTTTAAGTTCACGAACTCATCAACCTTCACCTCTCTCAACTCTTAGGGAAAGGAATGGTCAAGGAAAGCAGCTTCAAACTCCTCCCACTCTGCAAGCTCAGCATTTTCACCTCTACCATCTTCCCATTAGTTGTCCCAGACGTTTGCAATATCCTTTAGCTGGTAGGAGGCAAGCTCAACCCCTTTGACCCCACTAGCATGCATGACCCTCAATTACTTGTACATCTCATCTATGAAATTTTATAGGGTCCACCTCCTGCATACACTAGGGGGTTCATTCGTAAGAAATCCCTGAGCATTATTGTAGTTGTGGGATCCTATGAGCTGGAACTAGGAATCTAAGGACCTCGACTATTTCCCAGAGAGGCCACTAGCTGAGTAAGCATGGTAATGGCTCCCCTAAACTCCATACCTGAGGTGGGGGCTAGTTGTGGTTGTGTAGGGGGCGCCTGTGGGACCTCAGCATTCCTAGCAGGCCGACCCCATCTCCTCGTCTCTGTCTGTGTAGGGGCCTCTGGTTAGGGGTTCTCAGTAGTTGAGGCTAAGGTATCTTTCTGAGCGGGTGTTCATTTAGGAGGCATATTCTGCAAATGTGTAACGCATGAATTAGAACAAGATTTTCATAGAGTTAAACTCTATCGCACAAACTCAGATCATATAAGAAGGGTAACACTTCCTAATGTCCTATAGCCTCCTGTTTATGAAGTGTGGTTCATAACACACCCATTAACAAGACTTTACTACACACGACTTCATAGACTCCATAGGACACTCGAACTCTATGCTCTGATATCAAGTTTTTCATGCCCTAACAGGGTACTGTAGATGTAACTAGCACTTAGAGACTATTGCAAGTCCCCAAGCGAATCACCTGGCCTCATTACATTCGTTCACTCAATCGATTAGTGGAAGACATCAGATAAATGACAAATCACTATCAATGGGCTATTCTACCTCATCACATCGACATCAAAAATAAAGGCCATAGGCCACAAGATTAATCATTAACGTCCATCGCATAAAAAAGAATTAAAGATACTCAATGAAAAAGAAAGGGGAAAAGAACCCTGACATCAACCCATCATCTCTCTACGTCTATGATCCCGGAAGGTACTAGATAGGCCATAGCTATCGTAACTCAAGAAATAACTTGAACATATGAAAGAAAGAAACATCCTCCGAATGAAGGGGAGGACTAACCACTCTCTGGAATCAGGGAACTCTAAACCTCAACGATTCACCTACTAAAGTCCTCTGTTTACTGAATCTACATCATGAAATGATGCCGCGCCAAATGACGTTAGTTTGTGGAATATACTATATGTAAAATGGGCTAAAGGTAAATAGGATAGATAAGATAATATGAAATGATATCAGCTCATCAGTTACTCAATTTCCTCGCACAATAAGAGTAGGAGTATCACATCAACATCAATCCAGAATCATACCATCACATTAACATCAAAGTACTATCAATATGGAACATATCTGGGAGTTTCGCTAACCGAAAATAATCATATATGAGCCAGTGATGATACAACTAAAAGATGTCGTTGCCCATCCAATACCTTACCGTGGTAGAGGATGAGTCTATTGGTGGATCCATAAATTTTTCAAATCCTTTTTTTAGACTAATGAAACATCCACTCTCACGGTCCAATCCTTTCCTATGCTGGCCTCGTAGTTAATAAGTGCGAGTAGGACTCACTCTTACCAATTTCGATGCTCAATACTACTCACATGACTCAACATGCTCATAAGTCTATCAACATCAGAACGTATGTACAATCAGTCTCTCTCTCTCTCTCAGACAAGGACATCAACTCATCTTGTCATCTATCAATTCAAGGAATTAGGAACTTTTGTTAACATTGAAGTTCAACCTCTTAAAGACTCTAAGGGTATACCTCTTAGCCTATTCCATCAACACTATCATCAACGCTTACTCAATTCAAGACCCAGACTACAAAAACCAAACATATTTATGTCATCAAGACTCTAGACATCAACCCCTAGGTTCATTCTTGAAGTCTTTAATAATGAGATTGTGTAGGATTTGTAAAATCATACCAATAATTCACTTAAACAATTAATTAAAGTTATGATGATCAACAATTTCAGAAAATACATGCAATGTAAAAATAGTTCTCAGTAAAATATTCAAGAATTTTACAAACAAAATCCATCACCTTCAACTAGCAACCTACTACACTCAATGAGGCACATAGGAGAACAATCCCATATTTTCGGTAGCCTTTATATACATGGAATGAAGATTATCTTAATCTCCTTCAAGAACTTGACCCACACTTTACAATCCCCCAAGCTTTCTTGTCTCCTCTCTCAAGATTTCTTCACATAGGGATAAGTAAATATGGGTTTTGAAACCCTTAATATGAATAAAATAATCCTTAAATACGTTTTTGGTACTTAGGATAGGGTGGGGAATGACCAAAAGGCCCTCCTCATAATTAAAAGAATTATTTTACGAATTTTACATTGGTCTGCGACATCGTGGACCAGTGTATTTTTCCCAAAATTTTCTATGAACGAATTTTAATCTTCCCGTCGAAAATTTAAAAAAAAATAAGTGTCAGTCCGCATTCTGGCCGCATTGCACCAGGGGCGCGGGCTGACACTGTTTTCAAATTAATTAGCAAAAATAATTTTTTGACCCAGTTGAAAGCTCTAAAATCGGGTCGAGTTCATTTTCCTACACTCATTTTTGCACTAATTGCAAATCCAGTCTCGAATTTTCCATCACAGCATAGGAAGATGTGTTATGCGCACGATTACATTCTAGGGGCATTTCGATAATTTCGCAGGGTGTTACAGGTGTATATATATTAGTAGGGGTTTGCATGGGGGATCTGGCGAAGATAAAAGAGGTGGGGGTAGGCAGTGACATATGCAGGATATTCTCTAAGCAGTGTCATCATGTAAAGGATAAGGATAGTTCAAGAGAAAAATTAATGAAGTTTTTGTTTTGGGCCTCAAAAAATTTGAGGACCAAAATTTCTTTTTTAAAACAATATAAAATTTAGATAAAATTTGTATACCCTTTATATAAATAATTATAAAATTTTAAATTAAATTTTTCAAGTCTTTACATTAGTAGAATAAAATTTTATACAACATTATTCAAGTCGATAATTTTTTTGCTCATTACCTCATTTTTCCAAGTCAAGTGAAGCTGAAGTTTGAATTGTTAAACTTGACTTTGTACGTTTTTAATCTTTTTTAGAAAAATATCGCTTCATTAAATTTAGACTAAGATCATTGCACTATTAGTAATTCAGGATCAAATAATAGAAGATTGTGGATAATATGATAAATAATCCGTTCTCAATTGGTTATATGCAAATTCAAAAATAAAATACATATAGATGAATCCTAAATTTATTGTTATGAATAAATAAAAATAAAAAACTTCAAGCACATAATAAAGAAATAGAACAAAACGAAAATACAAACATGATATGGAGACTAAAGATGTTGAAAGATGGTTATTGATGCACAAGAACTACATTTTTTTGTGAAAAAACTCACAAGCCACAAATATATAAATATGAGGAGTTTAACAATATTTTTATTTTTATCTAACTATAGTCTAATTGATAAAGTACTCAAAAATTGTAAGTTTTATTTCAATTCTATTTTTAAAATACAAAAGTAATAGATTGATTTTGAATGAAATAAGCGGACTTAGGGGTTAAGAAGAGAAAAAGAGGTCAAGGAGAGGGGAACAAAAGAAAGTGCTACAATGCGGGATTGAACACAAGACATCTAAGTCACCAATAGAGGCTCAAGAAGAGGGGAAAAAAAGAGCATTGCAAAAGGAAATCGAACACAATGCGTCATGGACGTTACTAGCGCCTCTAAGCACACGAACTGCATGTATTTGTGTTTGAAGGGGTGTCCTTTTAAGTTTGTTAACAATTTTTTATTTTTAATCTATGTGTCTATCTATCTATCTATCTATATCTATCTATCTATCTATATCTATCTATCTATCTATCTATCTCTATATATATATATATATATAGATAGATGTGTGTGTGTGTGTGTTTCGTAAAAATTTTTGAAGAAGCTGTGTTACATGACACCCATTCCATCATGGTATATATGTGTGTGTGTGTGTGTGTGTGTGTGTGTGTGTGTGTGTGTGTGTGTGTGTGTGTGTCTCTTTCTCTGTGTGTGTGTGTGTTCCTTAAAAAATTCTAACGAAATAGTGTTACGTGACGTCCCTTGCATCATGGTATATATATATATATATAATGTCAACCCATGGACAACCAATGACATATTTGTAATTATGCTCATATTCAAGGGCAAATGATTAATAGTCATTTAAAATATCTGTTGAAATTTCTATTCTAAATTTAATTTAATGTTAGGAACAATATTACAAATTTATAATTATATACCTACTTCATTTTCTTTGTAATAGTAATAGTCTCTTAACTATGCACAATAGTGAGTTAGCTTATCAGGGATGCTATAGAATTATATTAGAATCTAGTTATCTATGGAGCTTAATCACATATAAGGCTTAATCTTTATATTTTTCAAATCACATAAAGACTTAATCATTATATTTCCTTTGATTCCTAGAGTATAGCGAAACTAAAACAGTTATAGTGCAAGCTTTAAATATCTTTTTAGTTTTTAATGGTTGAAATTTTTTAAGAAGCTAGGCTTTTATACCTCACTTTCTACAATTGGATCATCTTTTTTGATTGATAATTTGAATAAATATTTGAAATTCTTATTGGTTTTGCATATTGTATTTTTTAGTAGTATGTTTTGCAGTTACTAAAACATTGTTAGTCCTCCTCCCCCTCCATTGTTACATTATAAATATAATATTGTGTTGTGGCTTACGATACTTTAGAATAGTTTGTATCCATTCAATACTTTAATTAATTATTGTTTACTTCCCTTTTGCGGATATTCATCCTAATTTTTTTCATATGATGGTTTCTAGAATGATAAGTTGTCTGCTTATCTATTGACTACAACTCTATTTATAGGAAATGATGAATTTCAATGTACTTATGCACATATTGCAGATAAAAGAATCATATTATACATGAGTAATAATGTATACAAGTGTTCTTGCGATCTATTTCACACATTGTATATAGAGATGATATGTTTTGTTGTGTTAGTATGGAGACTTTTCACTGAACTTAGTGTAATTATGAAAACCCCAAATAGTACTCGAAAGTGTACCCCGGAAATGCCCATAATCGTAATTTTTATATATTTCAAATTTTGTGCGTGATATCGAAAATCCGACTTCATATTCGTGATTCTGGGGCAAAATTAAGTAGCAAATAGGCATAAACTCGATTTTAGAGCAATCGTAGTAAAATTTTATTTTCCAAAATTTTTCTTATCTAGTGTCGATCCGTCCTGAGGCGTGATGCGTCAGTGGCGCGGAGATATGTATTTTTGTTGCCAATTTAACTGTTTCGGCCTAAGGATTTGGAGACTTGAACCTATACCCTCCTACGCGTAAAAACATCTATGCTTAGTCATTTTTCAACTATATATCACTCAATACACTCTCAAAACCCTCTCTAACACTTAGCCAAATATTTCATCCAAATTTAAGTATCCCAAACTCATTTTTGGATCTCAAGAATTTCATTCAAGCTTCAGTTTCTCATTCAAGTCCTCATCAAGGAAATCTTCAAAGTTGAGATATGTGGGTTTCAAACTGTTGGTCCTTTCACCATGGTGCCTAACCTTACTTTTTATGTAAATTGCATGTTTTCAAGTTGGATTATCTATGGGTATCTTATATTATGAAAGTGATTATAAATCATGTTGCGGTTTCATAAAATATTGATTGTTTAAGTATGTTTTGACTTATGAATTTATGATCTATTATGAGATTTGATGATGAGTTTCAATGTATCTTGCATGGGGGTGTTACCAAGTGTTGGTGAGTGCATTTACATTAAGTTTTCTCATATGATTTTACTCTTGAATTGGATGATTTTAAACTAGTATTACAAGCCTGCCAAGTGTTTCATAAAATGTCCAGTTAAGGATTCTTGAGTTATTGATGATCTAATGTATGTCCTATGAGTCAACTGACTTTATGATGATAAAAGGGATGTGTGTATATGTTGAATTTCATGAAAAGTATCTATAATGTTGCAAGTTGGCCACACATTGTTGAGGGGATGCTATGCCTCAACCACTTTGATGGAGGGGGGGGGGGGGGGGGGGGGTTATGCCCATCTACCAGGGTGGGGGGCATATACATTGGCCCCGTTTGGGGGGGGGCT
>JAOTQR010079466.1:0-10559 GCA_025774065.1 Solanum ossicruentum
CAAATTGGAATAAAATGCACATTTGGTCCCAAACATTTCCAAATTTGGACCAATTAAGGATTTACGAATTCTAACTCTGCAGAATAATTATTATAAAAAAATTCACTTGATCTCAACCTTTAAAGAAACACTTAAATCCTGAATTGGTCGAAATTTCCAATGTTGTCCAAATTTCACAATTATTTCAAAATTTCAAGATTCGGGTCCTAACACAGGTGTTCCTTCAAGATCCTAGAAGTTCTCTTGTGGCTGCTTTGATAGTTTAAGAAAGTGTAGAGAGAAAATTGAGAAAGCTAAAAATTTTCTAAGTATAAGAGTGAATGGGATTTTGCTGTTTGTAACCCCTCTTTAAAGGCCTCATTTGGACGACTTTCCTTGGGCCTTATTTCAAGTGTCTAAATGGTGCGTTCTTCTTGATCGTCTGTTGACCCACTCAAATTCACTTGTGTCCCTAAACTCCTTTGGAAGGACTTCTAAAACTTTGCAGTGAATTGAGCTCCTCAGTCAAATATAATAGAGACTGGATCTTCATGTAGCCTGACTATCTCTTTAAAGTATAGCTTGGCATACTCTTCAGCTATATAATAACTCCTAATTGGCAAGAAGTATGTTGACTTTGTGATTCTATCAACAATTACCAATATAGAGTCAAACATATGAAATGAGCAAGGTAAACCGGTAATAAAATCCATATTGATCATATCCCACTTCCATGTTGGAAACTCTATGCATTGCATATAATCTCTTGGCTTTTAGTGTTCTACTTTCACCTGTTGGCAATTTGAACATTGAGCCACAAATTTTGCAAGGTCCTTTTTCATGCCTCCCCACCAAAACATTCCCTTCAGGTCATGGTATATCTTCGTTTATCCTGTGTGGATGGAATATCGGGAATCATAGGCTTCTTTTATTATCCTCTTTCTTAATCTATTAATATCAAACACACATAATCACTTTTGACAGTAAAGTACTCCATCTTGTGTAAGGTCAAAGCCCTTTGTCATATCCTGATTGACTTTTTCCTTAAGCTGTCGTAGAACAGGATCCTCGAACTATTTTTCTTTCACCTCCATTACTAATGAAGGTACAATAGCCCCTTCCTTAGGAGTTTCAACAAGACAAACTTCCAAACTAGCTAGCTGACGTAGATCCTTAGCCACTCCTTGACTTATCATAGCTTGATCACTAGTATTCATGATTGCCTTATGACTCAGAGCATCATCTACCACATTTGCCTTCCCTGGATGGTATAGTATATCAACGTCATAATTCATTATTAGCTCTAGCCATCTCTGCTGTCTTAAATTTAGGTCTTTCTTCTTAAAGATATATTGTAGGCTCTTACGATCAGTATATATGTCAATGTGAACCCCATACAAATAGTGTCGCCATATTTTCAGAGAAAATAAAACTGCTGCTAGCTCAAGATCATGAGTTGGGTAGTTTTTCTTATGTGGTCGTAGTTGCCTAGACGCATAAGCAATTACCCTACCATTCTATGTAAATACACACCCTAAGCCAGCTCCTAAAGCATCAGAACACATTGCATACCCCTTAGTGCCTTTTGAAAGTACTTGCATAGGTGCAAAAGTTAGATTATTTTTCAGCTCCTGGAAGCTCCTTTCACATGTATTATTCCATTGGAACTTGGTTTCCTTATGTGTCAACTTTGTTAGGGGTACAGAAATAGAAGGAAAGCCTTTAACAAACCTCCTGTAGTAACCTGCTAAACCTAAGAAGCTCCGAACTTCCGTGGGTGTTGTTGGTCTTGGACAATCTTTCACAACCTCTATCTTTTGTGAATCAACCCTTATTCCCTCATTGGACATGATATGACCCTAGAGTGCCACTGATTTTAGCCAAAATTCACATTTAGAAAACTTGGAATACAACTGTCGATCACGAAGAACCTATATCACCTGTCGTATGTGTATTGTGTGGTCCTCTTCTGATCTTGAATATACCAAAATGTCATCTATGAATACTATCACGAACACATCCAAGAATGGCTTAAATACCCTGTTCATCAGATCCATAAAAACTGCTGGTGCATTCGTTAGCCCAAATGACATAACAAGAAATTCAAAGTGACCATAGCGTGTTCTGAAAGTAGTCTTAGGTGTATCTTCCTCCTTCACCCTCACTTGGTGATATTCGGATCTCAATCAATTTTTGAAAAGTATTTGGCACCTTGTAACTGATCAAATAAATCGTCAATCCTAGGGAGGGGGGTATTTATTCTTAATTGTCACCCTATTCAATTATTGATAGTCGATACCCATTCTCAAGGTGCAATCCTTTTTGCGTACAAATAACACTGGTGCACCCCAAGGGGACACACTAGGTCTTATAAAACCCTTCTCCAATAAGTCTTTTAACTGCTCTTTTAATTCACATAACTCTGTCGGGGCCATTCTATATAGAGGGATGGAAATAGGTTGAGTACCTGGGAGTAAGTCAATACTAAAATCTTTTACTCGCTCTGGAGGTAAGCCTAGGAGTTCTTCAAGGAACATATCAACAAATTCATTCACTACTGGAACTGATTGAAGAGTTAGTGATTCTACCTCCACATCCCTTACCCTAACTAAATGACATATATACCTCTTGAATATCATCTTTCTGACCTTAAAATAAGAGATAAACTTCCCCTTTAGTGCCCCAACATTTCCTTCCCAGTCAAGAACTGCCTCATTTGAAAAGTGGAAGCACACTCTCTTAGTTCAACAATCTATGGTGGCACAGAAAGAAGTTAACCAATCCATTCCCATTATAACATCAAATTCCACCATTTCTAGATTAATAAGGTCGGTATACATGTCACGGTCACAAACAGTTACTACACAGTCATAATAAACCCTTCTAGCCATAATAGATTCACTGGTTGGTGTAGACACTTCAAATGGTTTGTTCAATAGTTTGGGTTTTCTCTTAAGCTTCCTAGCAACTAGTGGAGTGATATATGATAGTGTAGAACCACGGTCAACTAATGCATATATATTATGTGAAAAGATGGACAATGTACCTGTGACCACATCGGGTGAAGCTTCTAAATTTTGCCGACTCCCCAGAGCATAAGTCCGATTATGGACTCCACTAGAGCTAACTAACCCTCTAACACCTCTACCACGACCCATAGGTGCTTGTTAACCCCTACCTAATGGAGGAACTAAGGATAATGATGCAATAGATGACCTAGTAGATTGTGCTATACCACCCATACGTCTCCTCGGGCAATCTCTAATCATGTGCCCTAGCACACCACACCAAAAACAAACATCTATCCCAACACGATATATATCCGGATGACTCCTTCCACACTATTTACAAGTCTTCGTAGGAGTCATTGGTTGGCCTACCGAATATCCTGTTGTCGATATACCTTGTTCCTCACCTCATTGACCAAATTGATTACTTCTAGACCCTTGAAGTTGTGGTGGAGCACTGGCTGTAGAGTAGGCGGATAATGGCCTAGGTGGTCTATTAGAAAATTGAGGCCCAAGCTCACCTTGGGACGGTGTAAACTACCCTGTAGATCTGGCCCTTTTGGCCTGTCCCCTTTCCAACTCTTGTGTCTTTCTCCTTTGCCTCTAATCCTCCAATTTCTGTGCAAAAGCCTGCATTCTCGCTATATCCATATCTTTGTTTAAGGAAGTAATGGTACAGTCTCTGACCAGATACGTATCCAATCTATCCACATATCGATGAACTCTATCTGCCAGTAGCAACTACATTAGGAGCATACCAAGCCAGAGAATTAAATTGAAGGCTATACTCCCTCACGCTTATATTCCTTTGGTAGAGATTCAAGAACTGATCTGCACGGACCTCTCGAATCTCTAATGGCAAGTAATGGTCAAGAAATGCCTTTTTGAACTCTTCTAAGGTAGTTGGAGGTGCATCTATACCCTTAGATCTTCCAAGCTTTATACCACAATATAACCACATCCTTTAACCTATATGTCGCTAACTCGACAACTTCTGTGCCACTCACATGCATAACATCTAAAGTACACTGAATTTGATCAATAAAGTCTTGGTAATCTTCATTAGTATCTGACCTAGAGAAGGATGGAGGGTCAAACTTAAGGGAATCACATATCCTCGTGCCAGCTGCCCTATTCGCACCACCTATACCTATAATTGGACCTTTCTGTCTTTGACCTTGGTCAGCCACTATACGGGTAAATAGTTGGACTGCATTTCTCAAATCCTGCATGGTAGCATCAATAGGTGGTTCTGGGGGAATTACACTATTTCTGGGTTCATCAGGAGCTGGAGGAGTTGGAGATATCTGTTACAGAGACTCCTTTTGAACCTCATTTCGTTGTCTCACCTGACTAGGTATACCAACCACCACTTTTACTCCCTTCCCTTTACCTTTGGTTTGCCTAGTTTCTGGCATACTTGCTGTACAAAACAATTTAGGAATTTGACATAATGCACCTATTACACCTGATTCTATGGCACGATCTAAAGAATGTAAAGAAAGTAACAACTCCTAAATTCCATGTAGCCTCCTTCTTATAAATATGGTGCATAAAATATCAATAAATAAGACTCTACATAGACATAACTTTGTAGACTCCGTAGGATAACCCGCTCTGATATCACTTCTGTCACGCCCAAAGTCCCGTTAGGGCGGACTAGCACCCGTTGCCGATAAGGCCCTGTAGAACAAACCTGTATCTATGTGCTTTCGATACATATTATAAGGTATATCTACATTTTACATGCCCTTAAGAAAATAAACAGTGATAACAAGCCAAAAGAAAATAAATATGACTAGGCCGTTGGGTCCACAGTGGTTAACATATGAGACATGACCACACTTCAATTTACATAGTCTACAAAGCCTCTAGATAATGAAAAGTATCTGTTAAGGGTCGGGACAGGCCCCGACTCGACTAACTGTACAATGCAAAAATATAAGCTCTAGATGCACAACCTCTGAAGCAACCTAGATCTTGGTAACAACAGCTGGATATCCTATACTCCTACTGGGAGATCTACACCTATACCTGCAGTATGAAATGCAGGTCTCCCATAGGAGATTGCAATATGAGATAATGTACTAAATATATAAGGCAGGAAATACTATATAAAAAGTTACAACTCAAATGAAAGTATGTACTGGTGAAACCACCTTTGGTTATATTATGCGAACCTGCACTTTATGTTCTTTATATTACTTTACTTTTACTGTGTAATCTGTGCTCAACATGTAATACAAACGACCAACTGTTCAGTGGTAAAACTGTATTGGGATCATGCCTGGCTAGGTTCTTCCTTAACCCCTCTTACCATCTGTGATAGGATCATCTCTGGCTAGGTTATTTTTCCAACCCTCGGGCTACAACCCATCAATAAACAATATACTTTATCTTTCAATTACCTTTGAGATGATTCTTCTGGGGGTCACAATATTAGAGCTGTAGGACTATAGATGTAGCACGTGACATGTAGATAATCATACAAGACAATATGACAATGAAAAGAGTACGTTACATAAATAATAAAATGCGTATGAGATGAAATAACTCTTGAACTTTATTTAGCAGAAAGAACCCATGTAACTTAGTATCCATGTATATATGCAGATTTGAAGATGGCTATGTATGGGAGCATATGAACATGTGCAAGAGTGTAGACACAATTAATAGTTGTGTCGGAGTTGGTAAGCGCCTTTATGTGCCAAGGAAGGATCTATGTTTCATGCCAAATAATATGAAATCAAGTAGCCTTACATACCTCATTGTACGAGCTCGCTATTACCTCAAGATAGCCTTACCTTCCTCTAAATATTTATCTACAACATAGTAGGTGATATAACTAGAATTAATAGCTAATAGATACACCTTGGCAACCCAATCTCATAAAGAAAATACACATAGGCAGCAAGCAGATAATTATGAACCCGAGCGTATTCTTTCAACCTTTCCGGCCCTAATCGTATTTTTGAATACACATCATGTGAAGCCTATTTTAGTGCCATAACAGTCTTACAACAACCCACAAAGCACAACACATAACAATTTACACAACCTACAAATGGACAGCCTAATATTACCCTCATTTGCCCTATTTTGACGTCGACAATTCCAAACCCGTTCCAACTTTTAACCAAATAGTTCTCAACATATCTATACATAAAAATAGCCTTGAACCTATCTTAGAATAGCAACAAATCAATCATTAAAGATGTGAGGAAGTAGCCTTCCATCCAACAGCCTACAAGTTCGCATTAAGAACACAATTGGGATATCCAATAAGAACTCACTTTTGCTGACTGTAAAAGTGGTGAAGCAGCCTGGTTACATTACTATAAAACCAACCTTTGTTAAATACATAAGTATTACTTCATAATACAGCCAACCAAAAAGAGAAAAGCCTCTTAATTAACAAGAAAGGTGTACAACAATCCTTAGAATACAAGTTGTCCAGAATTTCCAGCGCAACCTACTAGCATATATTTGTTGTTTTTCATGAAGAAACCATACTAAATACACAAATATGATTACTTACCTTTGCCGTCAAGATTCAGGTTCCCTTTAAGAACCCTAAAGGGTTCTGTTAGTTGCTTTGTAAAGTGAAGTAAGGAGAGAAAGAAAAGTCTTTAGGATGCTGAAAATTTTCTCCAAAGTGAAAATGACTTAAGGGGTTGTTTTGAGCCCTTTTATAAAGGGTCTCTTGGCTGAATTGCTCTTGGACTTTTGAACACATTTTACCACATACGCATAAGCTGGTTATGCAGCATCTTGGCCCTTACACTTGGGCCGAATTGGGTCTCTAAGTTAATGGGCTTAGGCTAACGATTTTCCAACTTTCTCTTCACTTAGTTTGGGCCCAATTAGCCAAGTGGTTTGTGGTGTACTTGGGACATTTTTATATTCTTCTTGGGATGACAAATAGTCCATTTGTGATGCTAAAACATGGGCCTAAGTTACACCCTTAACATTGACTTTGTTCATAATCGGACTTGAACAAAGTCGACGTCGGGCCTCGTCTCCGTTTAACTAGCAATTTAAGCTAAGCAAGTAGGTGACTCACCTTCTAGCTTCTTAAGTCCTACAAACACCTCAATTCTATTAATTCATTTGAGCTCTTGATCTCCTCAATTTTACACAAAACACGTATACACTCGACCCTCTTAAGCGTTAGACGCACATATCCCCCTATAATATGAAATTCGAGCACTTTTAAAGATGGGAGCTAATTTGACCAAACCATATCATGTTTCATTTGCATTGTACTTGTATTGTAAGATGTGGGGTGTCATATCCTCCCCCTAGGAACATTCATCCTCAAATGTTAGCACAATTGGATAGCTTAACCAAGTTTAAACCTTTACTTACACAAACTTTAACAATAGACCAAGTATTCAATCACACGTACCTATTAGTGTCCTGATTCTGCATGTTGGACTTTCTCTTTAGCTTCAAATAAGTAAGGGTATTTTGTTATGATCGCATCCTCAGCCTCCCATGTTATTTCTTCTGCTTTCTGGTTTCTCCAAAGTTCTTTTATTGAAGCTATTTCTTTATTCCTTAGCTTTTTAACTTGACAATCTAGAATAGCAACAAGTACCTCTTCATAGGTAAGGTCTTCTGCAACCTGTAAATCCAAAATAGGAGTGATACCAGATAGGTCACCTATGCATTTTTGAAGCATTGAGACATGAAGAACTGGATGAACCATTGAAAGCTCTTAGGGTAGGTCCAGTTCATATGCAACCTGCCCAAACTTCTTAATAATTTGATATGGCCCTATGCAACGCGGACTTAGATTTCCTTTCTTACCAAATCTCATAATTCCTTTAATTGGAGACACCTTTAAAAATACCCAATCCCCTACTGAGATTTCCATTCATCTCCTTCTAATCCCTTCTAGCCACTGCTGTATTACCTTATTTTTTTCCATAGCTTGTTGTACTAGATCTGGCTCAAGCAAGGTGGTTTCATCCACTTCAAACCATCCAACTGGCGATCTACATTTCCTTCCATACAAAGCTTCATAAGGTGCCATCTTGATACTTGAGTAGTAGCTATTATTATAGGCAAACACAATATGTGGCAAATGGTCCACCCAACTACCTTTAAAGTTCAACACACATGCTCGCAACATATCTTCAAGTGTCTGAATGATGCGTTCTGCTTGACCGTGTGTTAAAGGGTGAGAAGCCATACTCAAATTCACTTATGTCCCTAAACTCCTTTGAAAGGACTTCCAAAACATTGTGGTGAATTGTGCTCCTGGTCAGATATAATAGAGACTAGAACCCAATGTAGCTTAACTATCTCTTTAAGGTATAGCTTGTCATACTCTTCAGCTGTACTGGCAAGAAGTGTGCTAACTTTGTGAGTCTGTCAACTATTAACCATATGGAGTCAAACCGGTAACAAAATCCATATTGATCATATCCCACTTCCATGTTGGAAGCTCTATGCATTGCATATAACCTCCTGGCTTTTGGTGTTCTACTTTCACATGTTGACAATTTGGACATTGAGCTACAAAATTTGCAAGGTCCTTCTTCATGCCTCCCTACCAATACATTCCCTTTAGGTCATGGTACATCTTATTTAATCCTGGGTGGATGGAATATCAGGAATGATGGGCTTCTTCCATTATCCTCTTTCTAAATCCATTAATATCTGGCACACATAATATATTTTGGCGGTAAAGTACTCCATTTTATTTAAGGTCAAAGCCCTTTATCATACCCTGATTGACTTTTTCCTTAAGCTATCGTAGAACAGGATCCTCAAACTGTTTTTCTTTCACCTCCATTACTAATGAAGACATTGTTGCATTATGTACAATAACCCCTTTCTAAAGTTTCAAGAAGGAAAACTCCCAAACTGGCTAGCTGACATAGATCCTTAGCCACTCCTTGACTTATCATAGCTTCATCACTAGTATTCATGATTGCCTTATGCCTTAGAGCATCAACTACCACATTTGCCTTCCCTGGATGGTATAACATATCAACGTCATAATCCTTTATTAGCTCTAGCCACCTCCGCTATCTTAAACTTAGGTCTTTCTACTTAAATATGTATTGTAGGCTCTTATGATCAGTATATATGTCAATGTGAACCCCATACAAATAGTGGGTCCATATTTTCAGAGCACATACAACTGCTAATAGCTCAAGATCATGAGTTGGATAGTTTTTCTCATGTGGTCGTAGTTGCCTAGACACATAACAATTGCCCTACCATTCTATGTCAGTACACACCCTAAGCCAACTCTTGAAGTATCGCAATACACTGCACACCGCTCAGTGCCTTTTGGAAGTACTAGCATATGTGCAAAAGTTATCTTATTTTTCAGCTCCCGGAAGCTCCTTTCACATGCATCATTCCATAAGAACTTGGTCGCCTTATGTGTCAACTTTGTTAGTGGTGCAGAAATAGAAGGAAAACCTTCGACAAACCTCCTGTAATAAGGTCGGTATATGTGTCATGGTCACAAACAGTTACTACATAGTCATAATAAACCCTTCTAGCTATAATAGATTCACTGGTTGGTGTAGACACTTCATATGGTTTGTTTAATAGTTTGGGTTTTCTCTTAAGCTTCCCAGCAACTAGTAGAGTGATATATGATAGTGTAGAACCATGGTAAATTAATGTATATACATTATGTGAAAAGATGGACAATGTACCTGTGACCATATCAGCTGAAGCTTCCAAATATTGCTGACTCGCAAGAGAATAAGTCCGATTCTAGACTCCGCTAGAGCTAGCTATCCCTCTAATACCTCTACTACGACCCATAGGTGCTTGTTGTCCCCTATCTAATGGAGCAACTAAGGATGATGATACAACAGCTGACCCAGTAGATTGTGCTATACCACACATATATCTCGTCTGGCAATCTCTCATCATGTGCCCTGGCACACCACACCAATAACAAACACCTGTCCCAACATGACATATACCTGGATGACTCTTTCCATACTATTTACAAGGCTACCTAGGAGTCATTGGTTGACCTGCCGAATTTCTTGTTGTCCGTATACCTTGTCCCTCACCTTGTTGACCAAACTGATTACTTCTAGACCGTTGAAGTTGTGGTGGAGCACTGGCTGCAGGGTAGGAGGATAATGGCCTAGGAAATCTATTAGAAAACCAAGGCCTATGCTCACCTTGGGACGGTGTAAACTACCCTGTAGATCTGGCTCTTTTGGCCTGCCCCCTTTCCAACTCTTGTGTCCTTCTCCTTTGCCTCTGATCATCTAATTTTTATGCAAAAGCCTGCATTCTCGCTATATCCATGTCTTTAATGGTACAATCTTTGACCAGATACATATCCAATCTATCCACATATCGATGAACTCTATTTGCCATAGCAGCAACTACATTAGGAGCATACCTGGCCAGGGAATTAAATTGAAGGCTATACTCCCTCATGCTCATATTCCCTTGGTAGAGATTCAAGAACTGATCTGCACAGGCCTCTCAGATCTCTAATGGAAAGTAATGGTCAAGAAATGCCTCTTTGAACTCTTCCCAGGTAGTTGGAGGTGCATCTATACCCTTAGATTGCTTCTA
>JAOTQR010079467.1:0-42043 GCA_025774065.1 Solanum ossicruentum
CAAGCGAGATTGAGAGAGGAAGGAGTGGAGAGAGGCGAGCGAGATCGAGAGAGAGGAGAGAGGCAAGCGAGAGAGGGAAGAGAGTAGAGGGAGGTGATTTGTATATGTATATGTATATCTGTCGAATTGACTATGTATATCTATCAAAATAATTGTACATATATCCAGTTGATATACATATGTAATTGTATATCTTACAAAAAATTGCAGAGAGAGGAAGAGAAGAGAGAAAAATAACAACAAAGCCCTAATTATAACAACAAAACGTTAACTATAGCTATAAATTGTAATTTTTTCAAGCTATGATTGTATAATATAAATACATTTCCAACAATTCTTAAATTAGCACCATCTAATACCTATTCTTTTATGTAGACTTATAATAACTGAAATTTTATGACTATTATTCATTTGAATGCATTCTTTTATATAGTTAAGACGGCATGGTACAAAGAATGAAATAATAAATTTATCACAAAAAAAAGGGAGGAAGATATACATTTGATAGTAGATAAAGTAAAATAAAGTTTTAGACATTACCGTAAGGATTAGCTTACAGTTAATTGCTTCCAGTCTTCCACTAAAATCATGTAATTTTCTAATATAAATTCATTGCTAATTCATGTTTTCCTTAAGTGTTTGTTATTGTTGATATATTTGTTTGAGATAGACGAAAATTTTAACTTACGACTTTTACTTTATTTTTACTTTTTAGTTTGACTTAAAAACAAATTTTTGAAAATATTTTTAAAATGACAAACACTATAAATGTGATTTAGACCTACAAAAAGTTTATTTGGAGTACCATCATAATTGCAAAAGATTAGATTGAATGAAAGATACATCCAGCTATTTTCATATTTAGATCTAGTCATCGAAAATAGCCAAACATAAGATGGATAGATAGATCAAGGAGAAACAAATATAAATATAGTCTTTCACTAAAATAAAATATATATAATTTTTTGATCAGCCGGCTAATAAATGCATGTGTAAACTCCTAGATTAAACTATGTCATAATTTTGCTAAATTATATTGGTTTGTGTATATTAAGATCAATCTAGTTTTTATGTTACATCCATATCAATTGAATTAATTCTTATGCACATTCAATCAATTAAGTATATTATATCCTAATAATTGAGTAGCTAGGGCAGTTGTGTGAAATGATTATATCAAAGTGTATGTATGAATTTCTTTATTCCAATCTTAAAGCTGACAGATTCCTAACAAGAAGGAATATTTACAGACCAAGTCTTTTATTTGTAGTTCCAGATCTTGCTTTCATTTCCTTGCATTTTTTATTAAGCCATTCACCTTTGAAAAAACCAACTAAAACTTTCCGACTATGCATACTTTTTGTTTTGACATAAAACTTTCCGACTATGCATACTTTTTGTTTTGACATAAAAAAGAACAAGTGGAGTATACACTAACTCTTAATAAAAACAAACAATAACATATTCGGATACGAGGGTACAGTGTATATTAACCTTATCACTATATCATAGATAGACAGAGAAATTATTTTCAAAAGACCCCTGCTCAAATGTGTTTGCCCTCAGTAGAAGAAGAAAACAATAGATATAAAATAGCAATTCTATGAGGAAAAAAAAAATAGAAGTAGCAAAATAATTGAAGAGCAACAACAATACAATCATAATAGCATGACTAGTCCTATGTAACACCTAAAACCGTCATACGGCAAGAGAAGATTCTACCCCTGCTAACTCTCCATACTAATACACAAGCTCCATTCCTTTCTATCTACGATCATGTCTTCAGTATCATAAAATTGTGTCATATCCTATCTAATCACCTCTTTCCAATACTTTTTCAGCCTACTCTGTAATGACCCTCAAGGTCCTTTTTGAAAAATTTGAAAAATTATCATTTTATCCCTTTCAATAGTTGCTTCAAGCCGTATTTGATTAGTTTGTATGTTGATCTTGGAGTTCTGTTGAAAAGTTGAGTAGTTGATGAGTTTTTTAGTTTTAAAGGTTTAGGTTGTTCAAAAGTGATTTTTGGTAGTAACCGGAAATGTGAATCTAGGAATAGAATTCCATCATTTCATCATCTTTAGAATATGAAAATTGGTCTAGAAGTGTCATCATTTTCAAGTTTGGAGTTGTTTTAGGGAATAGCGGTCCTAAGTTAGAAGTTTGAGTTAAAACGGATCAAACTTCATCAACTTTTTGAGTTCGGATGCTTGGATTGAAAGTCGAATGATTTCATTGGATTCTAGAGCTGATTTCTTCAAGATTGAGCTTTGATATATTTTTAGGGGCTCGAAAGGCACTTTGGTCTTTTTGAGCCTTAAGTTAGTTTTAGTTACAACTTATTAGATTTTGGGTCAAGGAGACCTTGAATTCAATTTTTGATAATTTCATTGAGTCCTGAATATTAAATTTAATGGGGGTAACATGCTTAATTTGTTCAAAAAGTGTCGAATGAGTTTTTGGTGAGTTTTTAAGTTTCTTGGATGCTTTAGTGCTGTTTCAGTAAATTGTGGCAACTAAAGGGTTCATTATTAGTTTTAAAGATCGAAAAATATTTCAAAACTTCTGAAATTTTGAGCATTAATTATAGGACTGTTAAGTTTGGTGTATTTTTGCTAAGCCAAAATTGAATTTTTATTTCAAAATATGAAATAATTATTTACCGAATAGAAATGATATTTAACTGAAAAAATAAGTACGATATTGAATTTTGATTGAAGGAGCAAGTCCTATCATTATTTAAGATATTTTAAAAAAGAACCGAGCCATTTCTCTATACGTCCTTTTTAATTAAGAATTAACTACTGGTTCTAGTGTGAAAGACTGCTTTTCAGCTATCTAAAATTTCAGATTGTGTCATTTAGTATTTTGAGCATACTGAGAATTCTAGAGATCGAAATGGAATTATTCTTGCATAATTCTTCTTGATTTAATATGGAAGTTAGTTTTTTGTCATCATTTCAACATTCTCTCTTGATTTCTTCATCTGATTTATTCTTTATTCGTCTATTTCTTGGAGAAGATTGAAATTTTACCCCATTAGACTTTTTCTTTTTTATGAAAAAGGTATAGTTAAGAATCTTATATTATGGGTAAACTGATCTTAGTATAAACATGTTGATTTGTAAGGCCCCATAGGTTAAAAGGTCGGAATCAGGGTGGCAAGTGCAGAAATAGTTCTACTGCATGGATGTACGAACCCATCTACAACCCATGGTTAGTTTTACAGGCCATAGATAGGCCTCGTAGATGGAGCAATCACTTGGTAAAAGTTTGGAGTCTAAAGAGTTGAAGAACGAAAAGTATCCATGACCTATAGAAGAAACTACGAGTCATAGATAGGGGTCATGAAATGGAGAGTAAAAAACAAGTTTTTGGAGTTGAAAATATGTCACTAGACGAAAACGCTTTATGAGTTGTGGTTTATTTTATAAAATTGTAAATGAGACTCGTAGTTTGGATCCTGAGAAGGTGAAAAATTTCTAAGTATGGATGAGATTACGAGGGGATTCATGACTCGTCGACTGTTTTACGAATCATAGAATGTATCCGTCAATTCAAGTTCAAAGAAGGGTTATAGGGTCCAAGTATAACCAGACAAAACCCCCCAACCTATACAACTAATAAATCAATGTCACGGCTCAGAATTGGATCATGACTAATTAAGCCTCAATCCAATCACAATACCCAATATAAAAAAGAAAAGCTAAAATAGACCACCATAATACTTAGTAAATTCTCAAACCTGGTGTCATAAGTACAACGAGCATCTAGTATAGTATGCGAGTGAAATACAATGTTGTCTTAATAGAAAATAGAAAAAAAACTACAAATCTAAAGAGTATCATAAGTGATCCTGGAATTTGGGCCTCACTATCGAAATTGAGATAAAAGCTCCACTAGAAATGATCAACCACCATGCACGGGACCCTAGCTAGGATCTATAAAGGGACAGAAATGTACCAAATAGGTTTAACTGACTGGGTATTTAGAATTGAATAAGATATGTAATAAACTAAGAACTTTTCCATGCGCAACAGAGAAATCAATCCAAAAAGTCACCGCCAATATATATAGATATAAACAGGATTATTATAGACATCTCAACATCACAACAACATAAATCAAATACAATTAATGATGATGAGATGTATGCAATGCATGGGTAGTACTGGTGGAATCAAGATTGTTGCAGCCTGTCATATATATCCTTCGTCGAGCTAAAGCTCCATAAACTAAGGGGAGCCCATTGGGACCTCGCATGCCATATACCTCAAGTACAATCACAGTGTCTTATGTCTCTTTGCCACATCTTTGTGGTCACAGATTTTGGAAGGTGTCATATTTGTCGCAAAAAGATGGTGCCATAGTTCTTACGTTACCAAGTGTTACAATATACAATATGAAGATGCATGTGATGAAACAACATAAAGAATATTCATCATCACAACATAATAGATATCACAATATTGTCCACATCTTACTTGTTTCACAATAAATTAATTTCTTTTATTCATAATAGGCCATCATTCTTATTATAATGTCCAATCATAATTTTCACCACTTGTATAATGTATAAATACCATAATTAAGAGCCACAAGTTCTTAATAAGCCTCAAATCTCAAATTTCATCAATTTTCCAATTATACCATGCTTTATGGCATAAATGATACCATATGACTTTGCAAGTCTCAATTTATATCACAAATATTCAATAAGTGTCCCAAATGCCAATAAGTACTCCCAATAACAATTATGACAAGATATCATGAATTACAAACAAAAAAAGCATCACTTTCTCCAACAATTATCACCACACAAGTCATTTTTTCCCATGAATCAGTCCAATCTCATGACTTATCATATAAAAAATTATAACCTTATACCAATCCCAAGAAGGATAAGTTGTACCTACCGCAAAGGCTGAATCGCACATGAACTAGCCAATCCGATGAATGAATCCATAAAGTCGACTCTAAAATTGCCACACCCCAAAAATAGGTGTGATAATACTCACCTAACTTACAAAGGCGAGTTATCCCAAAACCTAAGAAACTCATATAATAACAAGTGGAGAATAAAATAGTCTAGAATCATAGATAGAAATAGGAAAACAAACTACAACCATCTCAGAACTGGTGTCACATACACAAGCCTCTAATAATAAGAATACTCAAGTGATAATACAATATTAATGTCTAGTTCTCAAATAGAACGTAATATAAAATAGAATCTTAGAAGGCTTGACGAAGAGACGAGCAAACTACCTCTCAATGGATCCAAAAGCTCTATCTTGAACTGAAAAGTCTAACAAGATGGATCAAGCTTACAATCTAAACATGTAGCAAAGGGTGAGCACCACTTAATTCTTTAGTAAAGTCTACCTGATTTTTTCAAAGTGTTCTCTACTTAATACTTTAGTAAAGATATCAGCTATTTGATTTTCTATAGGAGAGAACATTATTGAGATAAGACCTTTTTTCAATATTGTCATGAAGAAAATAATGTCTTATATCAATATGTTTTGGTCTTTTGTGTTTCACTGATTCTTTGTTATATGAATGACACAAGTGTTATCACAAAAGATAGGAACACAACCAATATCCATAACAAAATCCCTTAGTTGTTGCTTAATCCAGAGAAGCTGTGCACAACATGATCCTACTGCTACATACTTAGCCTTAGTAGTTGACAAGGCTACAGACTATTGTTTCTTAGTAGACCATGAAATAAAACATATTGCAAGAAAGTGAGCTATATTTGTAGTGCTTTTTTTGTCCACTAAGTAACCAACATAATCAACATCTGCATATCCCACAAGATTGAAATTGCTCCCCTTTTGAGTACCAATGCCCTAAATTTATATTCCCCTTAAGGTACTTGAAAATTCTTTTAACAACTTTCAAATGGGATTCTTTAAGAGAGGATTGAAATCTTGCACAAAGTCCTACACTGAACACAATATCTGGGCGACTAGCAGTGAGATATAAAAGAGACCAAATCATGCCCCTATACATCTTTTGTTCAAACAAATGAGCCTGTTTTATCCATGTCTAGCTTAGTGGTTGTAGCAATTGGAATGTTAATCACTTTAGCATCCTCTAGTTTGTATTTCTTAAGCAGCTCCTTCAGATACTTCTATTGATGAGTCAAGGTTCCTGTAGGAGTTTGCTTAATCTGTAGTCCTAGAAAGAAACTTAGTTCCCACATCATGCTCATTTCAAATTCATCATTCATTAGCTTCGAAAATTCTTGAATGATGAATACATTTGTTGACTCAAAGATGATGTCATCCACATACACTTGCACAATTAACAAGTCCTTCCCATTTGTCTTCAAAAATAGGGTGTTGTCAAGCTTACCTCTTCTGTGTCCATGTTCCAACAACAATTTGGAAAATCTCTCATACCAGACACGGGGTGCTTGCTTCAACCCATACAGGGCCTTGTCTAGCTTATAGACATGATCGGGAAAGTCAGGATTCTCAAAATCCTGGTGGTTGTTTCACATATACTTCCTCCTTTAAGTGTCCACTCAGGAAGACACTCTTTACATCCATTTGACAGAGAGTGAATTCCTTAAATGCAACAAATGCAATCAGTAGTTTGATTGCTTCAAGTCTTGCCACTAGTGCAAAGATCTAATTAGAGTCTATCCCTTCTTCTTGATTGTATCCTTGGACCACCAGTTGACCTTGTTTCTTGTAACTATTCCATGCTCATAAAGATTATTCCTAAAGACCCATTTTGTGCTAATGATTGTTCTTCCTTCTGGTTTGGGCACAAGAAGCCACACCTTGTCTCTCTAAAATTGATTGAGTTCTTCTTGCATGGCAAGTATCCAATCTATATCCAATAGGGCTTCTCCCTCCTTTTTAGGTTCTATCATTGATAGGATTGCCTAGAATACACATAGATTCTTCAATCCTGATCTGGTTGTGATTCCAAAGTTCAGATCAGTGAGGACATTTGCTATAGGATGTGGATTCTGATACCACCAACCCTTGAGGTTGTCTATCAGCTGCAGACTCTGATTGAGCAAATCCTGAATCAGCAGATTGATTTTCTGTCTATTATTCCCCCAATTGTGTTCTCTCTTGTTGTCCTGTACATAAACCAGGTATCATGGCTTGTTCCTCTATACAATTTTCCATCTCATAGTCATCTAGTCTCAAATGCACAAGTATTTTCCTAAAAAAAAACATGAACTTCTGTCTTCAACACAGTTAGTTCTCTTGTTCAGCACTCTATAGACTTTACTATGTGAAGAATATCCTAAGAGAATTCACTCATCACTCCTGCCATCATAATTTTCCAAATTATCTTTACCATTATTATGAACATAGCATTTATAGCTAAAAGTCCTAAAATGGGACATATTTGGTTTTCTTTCTTTGAGTAATTCATAGGGAGTTTTGTTTAAAATAGGCCTTAACATGCATCTGTTGAGAACATAAGCAGTTTTATTTATGGCTTCAGCCCAAATATGTTTTGCCAGATTACTAGTAATCATCATTATTCTAGCGATATCTTCTAAAGTCCTATTTTTCTTTTCTACTATTCCATTATGTTGAGGGGTTATGATCTATTCCATGTGTTAAACAAAATTCCATGAATTTAACATTTTCGAATTTAGTTCCATGGTCAGATCTTTTATCAAGGAAGTCTCCAATTTCTTTTTCATTTTCTTGATGAAAATAAAGAAGACGTCAAAAGACTCTTCTTTAGAAGTTAGAAAGAGTGTCCAGGTAAATCTTGAGTAATCATCAATAGCAACAAAATATACATTTTACCTCATTTGCTTTTTACCCTCTTGGGTCCACACAGGTCGATGTGAATCGATTTCAAACACTTGGTAGTACTTACCTAGTTCTTTGACTTGAAGGATGATCTTACTTGCTTCCCCCTTACATATGCACTGCTTACTTTGTCATCTTTGAGCTTAGTTTTGGGAAACCCTGTAACCATGTCCTTTGATTCCAGCGTATTCAATTGCTTTAGACTTGCATGTCCAAGTCTTTTATGCTAAAGTAAGGGATCATTCGCAATTGAGCTCAAGCATTTCAAATGCATCCCCAACATCTCCATGATGTCAACCTTGTACATATTTTATGCCTTTTGGAAATTAGAACTATCTCTTTTTTGTCTATCTTTTTAACCCTGCATCCTGCAGAAGTGAAGGTTACTTTGTTACCTTTATCACACAATTGAGATATGCTCAACAATTTGTTCTTCAATCCGTCCACATGATAGACCTCTTCCAAGGCCCTTAATTCACTTCTTCAATCTTTTCAACTCCAACAACAGTTCCATTTTTTCCATCTCTGAAGAAAATATTTCCTCCTTTGAAAGGCGTGAGTGAGAGAAATTTGTGTTTATCTCCAGTTATATGCCTTGAGGAAGCACTATCCATGTACCAATGCTTGGTTCCTTTCACTACTTCCTGCAAAATAATTCAAGGGTTAGTTTTAGGTACCCAGGCTAGCTTGGGTCCTTTCTTATTGTAAAACAACTGAATAAGATCCCTTTTAGCCCAGTCTGGAAACACATTCCTTGACCTATTTCTTTTTTTATTTTTAGGCCACCTTTTATGCAAAAGGTTTGTGTTCCTATTCCTTATTCTATTTGCAATTGGACACTCATTAGTTAGATGTCCAATTTTTTCACAAAGATACCACAAATCAGTAGCAGTGACATTCTCTTGATAGAACCCTATTCAGCTTTCTCACTATGAGTACTACTTCCCAGATGGTTCACTATTCTTGAAGACTGAGTCCACCTATTTGCCCTTTCTAGATCGATTTTTAGGTTAGAAATTTTGTGAGTTAATTTGCTAATCTTTTCTTTTTCACCAAAGAACTCAATTTTACATTCTTTCAAATCAATTTTAGCCTTTTGATGTTCCTCACTCATTTTAATTTTATCTTTTTTAGTGACTGTCAGTTTTAAAATTTCAAATTTTAAGTTCAGTACGAGTGCATCGAGCTTTTCAACTTGTTTCTTCAATTTGAGATTCTCTTCATTAGCTTCATTCAAACAATTTTTGACCTCAAGGCATTCAAATTTTTGATCTGAAAAATCCTTAATTAGTTGATCCTTTTCATTAGCTACTTCTTGAAAATCATCTATCAACCCATTCATTAGCAAGATTAGCTTTCTTTTAGAGAAAAGGTATAACTTTTCTTTTAGTTCTAGAATATTTACCTTAGATTTTTCATCATCCTCAAAATCCGAGTCCTCAACAACCATGAAAGCAGTTTCATCTACTTCTTCAGTGTCTGATTCCTCGATTCCTGAACCCCAAGCAACCATTATAGAATATTCCTCTTTTTTTTCTTTGCTTGGCAGCTTTGTCTTTCAACTCTTTCTTAGCTCTTTTCTTTCTCCATTCAATTTCTCATTGTGGATATTGTTTGATATAATGATCAGTTTTTTAACACTTGTAGCATCCTGATTGATTTTTGTCATTAGACCATTTTCTGCTTCCTCATTCTTTAAACCACTTTCTGCTACCTGTTTCTCTCTTATCTCTTCCTTTCCCTTTCTTGAGCAATTTCTTGAAATTCTTAGCTAAAAAGGCTATTTGTTCCTCTTCTAGATCTAATCCCTAATCGTCAGAAGACTTTAATGCTAGTGATTTCTCAACCATTGCTTCTTCTTTCTTTTGATCCTCCGTGTTATCTCATAGGTCTTGAGATTTCCTACCAATTTATTCAGGGTCATTGTTTCAATGTCCTTAGCTTTCCTGATGGTAGTGACTTTCACATCCCACTTAGCTTTAGGTAGAATCCTTAGAACTTTATCCACATGTTCCTTAGTAGTGAGAACCTTGCCCAACGATACTAGTTCATTGATGAGAAGTGTGAGCCTCGTCATCATGTCCTCCTATGACTCATTCTCCTTCATCTTGACGGTTTTATATTCAGTGAACAACATGGCGACTCTATACTTCCTAACCTGACTAGTTCCTTTACGTGTGATATCAAAGCATCTCAAATTTTCTTAGCAATAGTACATTTTGATATCCTGTTATACTCATCTAGTCCCAGTCCACAAATTAAAATATTTCTGGCTTTTGCATTCTTCATTAGAGCTATAAGGTCATCAGCAGTGAATTCCCTTCTTTCTTTTGGAACTTGTTGACCTTCCACAGTTTTCATTGGAGATCCCACAATGATCTTATCCCATAGTTCGTAATCCTCACCTTGGATAAAGTCTTCCATCCTTGCTTTCCACCATCCGAATTGAGTTCTATTGAAAAGTGGTGGCCTCACAGACAATTGTCCTTCTTCGTGTCCAAGATGAGGTGTAGTGTTCATCATGATTGATTCTTAGGTGTTAGCCTTTAACAAGAATACTAGCTCTGATACAAGTTGTAAGATTTTCACGACCTATGGATTTGCCTAATATAAAATCAAGTTTGCAAACTTTTCTCAGAGAAGTAAAAACATATCAAGACAGAATTTTATTGTGGAAAACACCTAGCTCACAAAGGTGAAAACAAACCACAACCTGTACCCAACTTCACTAAACCAAATGAGCCTCAACAAAAGATTATAATTCCTAGTAATTTAAGAAACAATAAACTTCAAACAACTCCTAACTACACACAAATCTCCCAAGGTTTATATTCTCAAGTCTTCGAGTTGCCCTCAACTTGAAGACTATACCTTACTTCAGTTTATAGATCACTAAACTAAGTAGTACATTAAGACTCAAAAAGAAAGAAAAAACTTCCTAAACTAAGACACAACAAGGAACCAGATCTTCCAAGACTTCCTAAACTAAGACACAATAAGGAACCAGATCTTCCAAGTGTTTCTTCACTGATTAAGACTACAATCATCCAAAGTTGCTTTTTGCGCTCAATCACAGTTGTAATCTTCTCAAACTACTCTTCCATTTAATCATTTCTTTGAAGATTTCTTCTGGATGTCAAACTCCTCATGTGCATGAACTCTTCTTGCCATAGAGTTCTATATCAGATAGAACTCCGCAGTATGAATTGTTTCCTCATGATGTGTTGCTAACTATACTTCTTCAGAGCTTATCCCAAAGGAATTTATCCATTTCACAATTATTGCTGACATGTCTGAACCTCTTCGAGAAACTGCAAGAGAACCTAACTAATCAATTTGTTTCATGTTCTTTGTCCATCATCAAAACTGCAGTGTCCTCAACGCTTATTCCTTAAAATTTCTTATGCCAAATATTACTTCTAAAATAAGAGTTATAGAGTATTTTGTGAAATTTGAAACCATATATATTTAAAATAATATGAATTTTTTTAATCTTAATTCTTGTCACTTGAATTTAGAAATCATTTTATTTAAAATAAATAAAAAACATTTTAAATAATTATTATTTATAGTTTCATAATTTAAAAAAAAAAAGAAAGAAAAATAAACATGAAAAAAATGAAGAAAAAAATAGAAGACAAAAACACGAGAAAAATAAAGAAATAAGGAAAAACAAAAGACTACCAAAAAATGAAAGAAAAACAAAACAAGGAAAAAAAACGTAAGAGAAAAAGTGAGAAATAAGTGGAAAAAACGATAGAAAATAAAAATATAACTATTTTAGTTCCATTTAATTATCAAAATATAAACTTCCTTTATTTTGTTAAATATGGAGGATAATTTTGTCCAAGGAATTTTCATTAAATGAGTGAAGGAGCATTTTTGCAAGACATTTCTTATGAGGGGCAAAATATTAAGACTACCCCTTATTGAGGGCATTTTTTTAAACTTAACTCTCAAAACTATAAGATACTGATGGGGTATCAATATATAGATGAAATATCATAGATAATTAAGCTTCGGTCCTATACAATACCGATATGGTATCAAGATACCGATGGAGTATCATAACGAATATATTTTCTATTAATTTAGAGTTCAATAATTTTTTAGTTGTTTCTTATTTATTTTTTTAAAAAAATATAATCCTATATGATACCAATAGGGTATCAGTATACAGTCAGAGTATCACAGTGGGTTGAGCTCATTTTGTATGATACGATACAGTATATATATATATATACCGCCGAAGTATCTCATAGGATTATTTCATAGTATTCATGCTGACATCAGCAAGAGATCATGAGCAAAATAAAAAGGGGAAAGTGGGGTAAAGGCAAATAGTTTGGGCCATAGATCCATCAAGGGTGAATTGTTTGGGTTGGGTACATTAAGGGTAAATAGTTTTACATTAGGTCTAACTTGTATAGTTTTCCCATAATTTTAATATATTATTATTTATCTTTTTATAATCATAGTTTGAATTTGAGCTCAAGAAAATAAGAATAAAAAGTTAAAAATAGAGGGATAAATCCTAGAAGATATAAAATAGATAGTAATTCATACCTTTAATATAAGAAAATACATTACACTAATGCAAATAAATAGGCTCAAAGTGGGTTAAACTTAGAGATTAAATTGGGCTTAGTTGACGATTCTTTTAAAAAAATGGGTGAAGGCGTGAACGGATTGAGATTGAATCCAATTCAAATTATGTTGAGCTGAACCCATAAAATTTTGGATAAGTATATTTGGGCTCATTTTGACACATGTAGTTCTCCTCATTGCTTATAAGTTCCTCCAAATGTTATAATTCGCTAACTCTTACACTTGTACATAAACACAAAAAGTTGAGTGACAATTTGTGAGAAGAATCATTGATTAATCGACTATATGAGATACTATCTCAAAATAGAACAGAGTAACCAATGGAGCATTTATGTTTTTTCGATATGTTGTTGTTGTGCCTCCTAAATTGATATACGTCACATTTTTCTGTCAATATAGCATCCTTCAGTGACACTCTCATTCTGTTCTCTATCTCTATTAAACAATTCAAGGCTTACTATCATATTAAAAACTATAGCTAATAGTAGAAATGAAGTTTTATTTCTTAACTAACTAAGTCCAACAAGCATGCATCCTGTTTGATTATGACTCTGACTTGGGGAAACCTAATCCCTTCTTGGCCCTTGCCATAAACAGGATGTTAGTGTTACCCAATAGAACTAATTACTTGGTCAACTTTCATCTATATCCTACCCCAAATTTTTACCCGAATTTCATAAAAATTCAAACTGTCACTGGATCATGCTTCTTCAATTTTTTTCTACATCCATAAGCCATTGTTTCCCATCATGATCTTCATCCTAAAGGAAATAAAGAACACAATATGATACATGTAGTTTTTATCAGTGAATCAATGAGAGTAATCATCCAGTGATCAATCTTAGAGAAGCAGCAGTAGCAGACTATTGAAGAATAATAATGGAGAAGAAGTCATTTTATTGATGTGTACAAGTTTGGTTACATGACAAAGAGTGTATATGTATATATATTAAGAGGTTGCGGTTACTTAACAAAGATAGTTGGATTTGATTACTGGATCAGATGCCTTGATAACAAATTAATCTAACTAACTGACTAACTTCTTAACAACACTTAACAAGCTTAAGTGACTTTTCTCTTTTATATGTTAACTCCCTCTCAAGCTAGAATGTATAAAGATGTTTAAAGTTCCTAGCTTGGAAAGAAGAAATTCATGCTGAACTCTGTTAAGCCCTATGGTGAGGATTTCTGCAGTCTATTTCTATGTGCTTAGTTCTTTCATGATATGCAAGATTAGAAGCAAGTTGAATAGCAGATTTACTATCACAGAACACTTTGCCAGGGACCTTGATCTTTATATCTAACTCTTTTAGCAAACCAATCAGACAAACCAAATTTTGTAGTTGTGGTTTCTAAGCTTCTATACTCAGTCTTAGCTATATAGGGTAGCATATATAGGTTATGCAACCAGGGTTCTGAACAAATACTAAGAGTTGGATCGAAGACTTAGCCATTTTTCCCAATTTTTTGATATTTGGTGCCTTGCCGGTATCGCTATAGCAGACCAAGTCCTACTATAGTGAAACTTGCAAGGTTTGCAATAGAGGACAAAGACTCAGTATAGCGATAGGGCAGGGTTCGTCATATTGGACCAGGTCTTGCTATAGGGAAGACGCGGGGTTCACTATAGCGAACAGGTTCCACTATAGCGACATCTGAAGGGTATTTTTTGGGACTGAAAATCGAGAAATTCCCTATTTTTTGGTATTTTCAAAATTAGAGCTTGGAGGGACGATTAAAGGGGGGTTTTCAAGAGACTCATTGGGTAAGTGATTTTTAGCTAAACACCTTTAATTTTTACCAATATTTAGTGATTTCAACTTCAATTCATTGGTGTTTAGCTTGTTTTATACGAGGTTTTGTGGACCTTGGCCTTGAACTTGAATTATTTTGATGATTTTCAACTCGTTTTCAACACAATATGGGATTATCAACCATGCGTCCCTAATAGCTAGTAGAACTTAGTTCTAAACTCAATTTTCAAATTTGATCTTTTTCAAATACATTGAATTTTGAACGATTTTGCCTATATTTCCTAATTATTGAATCATGGGTATGAACAGATTCCTTATGATGTGTATGTTATATTTTATATAGTGGGTCACCATTTTTGGAGTTGAGTTTGCGATTCTCTCGCTCGGTTGAAGTGTTAGTGTGTGTTCGGCCTTGAGGTAGGTTTGACTAGTTATTTTGGGGAATGGGGTTAGGCAATTTAGTACCCTTATGTTGTAGAATATGGGATGAGATCGTATCATGACTGCAATTATAGATAGATGTTTGCCACGAGCTATAATGAATTCAAACTATAGCTATATTAGCTAATTAACTTGTGTACGTTTGCTTATCTATGTAACTTTTCCTTATTTTAATTCACCGACTTGGAGAGATTATGTAGTTGTCCCTGGAACTTAGCCCTAAATATTTCTGCTTTAACTCTTTTCTCTTCATCAGAATTCATCCTCAACTATTGATTAGTTTAAACAAAAGCAAAATAAATCAACAGTAATAAAATTAGACAATAGAATTCTTTTTTTGTCATGTCCATTTATATTTCCAAACAGAGGCGGCTCAAATAAATCGGTGGCCTAAAGCCAAATCTTTATACGACGCCTTAATATCTAATAAAATTATATATGTTTTTATTTTAGTTTTTTTTTTAAAGATGGTATATGATCGTTTTGTACCTATTTTGATTCACTCTATTCTCTCAAACTTATATAAATATTTATATAAAAAATATATACTAAAGGTTATGAGATATTTTTATGAATTCATTGTAACACTCAGTAAAATTACTAAAATACCCCTAAAATGGTGGAGTCATGCGCGTAACGCATCTTCCCAAACCCGGATGAAAAATTCGAGACCGGATTTGCGATCAGCGCAAAAAATTGAGTTAGAAAATGGTCTTGACCCGATTTAAGAACAACCAAGTAGAAAATTAATTTTCACAAAATTGACCAGAAACAGTATGGGTACGCGACACAGGGCCGCGACGTGGACCTATCGCGAATCCAAAACAATGAGGGTACACGACAACTCCATGACGCGGACCCAATGCGCACCCACACTTATATATTTTCTCAATTTTTCGATGGGATTAACTTTCAAAAATCTCATGTGCACGATAGGTCCGCATCGCGGACCTGTTATTCCGACTTATTCCATCAAGTTGGAATTTTTTAATCTTTTGAGGGGCATTCTAGACTTTTTTCCACCTCTTTGAAATGTGAAACACGACCCATTTAGGTCATTATGAGGAGTAAATAGGGTCAAAAACCCCATTCTAAGTCTTTCTTGATCATACTTGAAAGATAGAGCTTGAGAGAAAGATAAGAAGAATGTAAGGTTGGAGAATTCTTGACAGATGATTTGGAAAGCTTTGATCCCAGGTATGTAAGGCTAAACGAAAACCTGAGAATGTTCTCTCATGTGCCCTAAATATGGTCTTAGATAATTGATTGAAGGTTCTTGAGTCTATATGCATGATGTTCTTGATTATATTCTTGAAAACTATATTAAATGTACGTATTTTCACATGTCGATGATCATCATAAACTTATTTCTTGAATTGAATACTTTCTTGAGATATTACATAAAACCCTTTATGTGAATGGTTAAAAGCATGCATGAAAGAATATACAGATTGAGTCTAGAGCCTTGAATGAGAATGTGATTGTGATTGTGATTGAGATTGAGATGTGAGAACGATGATGAGTTGATAGAACTTGATAGTGCTATGAGTTTCCATAAATGAACTCTAACGATTTATCTATTTGATTATTCCCTAATGATCGTTCTAAGCCTTGAGTTATTGATTGAGATGTTGATGGATAAGATTATTAGAGATTCTATGAGACTGATTAAAAGATTGTGCCTCTATATGACTGATTGAGATGATTAGATTGAGATAGTTTGATTGGATGGATTTTTTTATAAGCATTGAGTCATGGGAGGAGTATTGAGCACTGAAAGAGTATGAGTTAAGCTAACTCGCACTCGTCAAACTACGTAGCCAAACGTAGGTGAGGATCTGGACCATCACATCATATTATGTTGAGGTCCCCTCTGATTAGAAGTCCCAGAAATCGATAGAGGAATTATTTATTTTTGACTCCATTTGGACTTGTCCATGTGGTTTCGATTCGTTCTCTTCCTAGCAAGTATAGAACGACTATTGCAACATCAGCGTGATTGTTGTACAATCACTAGCTTATAAGTGATTATTGTCGGATAAGAGAAACTCCCAGAATATTTCAATCTTGAGTACTCTGAGTCGAAATGAGATGAGATGAGATGAGATATGATGAGATGAGTTGAGTTGAGTTTCTTTGAGATGAATATGATTTGATTGATGAGTTGATTGGTTAATGGGTCACTTGTCTACTCTTTATTCTTTCTTTAGATAGACATTTGACATGTTAATTGATTTCTATAGTAAGTTGATATTATTTCTATATTATTCTACCTGTTTCGGTTTCACTTAACTATTTTACATACCAGTACATTCAACTACTGACCTCCCCTTTTGGATTGCATAGTATTATGATGTAGATATGCAAAATAGAGGTCATCAGCAGGTGAATTGTTGAGGACCTTCGAGTGTTCAGCAGATTGGTGAGCCTCTCCTACTTTGGAGGATTCATTGCATTATTTCCGTTATGCTTTAGAGTTTGGAACTGCTTATCTTTTATTTTAATTGAGGTAGCCATAAGTCTATCATTGGCACCACATAATAGTGATAGAGGCTTCATAGACTAGAGTCGGATGTTGCTTTTTAAGATTGTGAGCTAGTTCTTTCTACTAGCCTTTCCATTATGCTATTACTTTGAGACTAGATGATAGATGTGCCCGTTTACATTCTGTTAAATTCCACTGATTAGTAAAATGATTGATTGAATAGATGTGATGAGAACAAGTGGTTCGGTTGGGGACTAGAAATAGTCTCTGGGTGTCGGCCACGTCTTGGGTCCCCTCTCGGGGCGTGACAAACTTGGTATCAGAGCACGAGTTCAAGTTTCCTAGGGAGTCTATGAAGTCGTGTCTAGTAGAGTTTTGTTTATAGGTGTGTTGTCGACCACACGTGATAAACAGGAGGCTATAGGACATTAGGAATTTTCCCCTTTATTCATGTTCTAAATCATGCTATAGAGTTATACTCTATGAAAGTACTATTGTAATTCATGCTTTGTGCATTGTAGAATTATTATTATGTCTCCCAGAAGAGCCGTCAGAGGTATAGGACGTCTCGCTATATCGAATGTCAATCCACCTGAGCCTCAAGGACATGAGGTGCTCGTGGATCAAGCTATCCCTGTTGTGCAGCCCCCGCAAAATGAGGTCTCCAATGCTGAGCTTCGCCAGGCTATCCAAACTCTTGCCTAGGCTGTCATAACACCTGCTGCGAGACAAGGACGGCTCGACAGGATGCCCATAACACTTCTAGAGTCTGAGAATTCTTGAGGATGAATCCGCCTGAGTTCACAGGTTCTGCATCCACTGAGGATCCTGAGAACTGTGTGGAGGAGCTTCAGAAAGTGTTCCAAGTGATGCATGTGGCGGATGCTAACATAGTGGAACTGGCTGCTTATCAACTGAAGGGGATGGCTAGACTGTGGTATGACCACTGGAAGAAGGGTAGAGGGGAGAATGCCCTCATCATGACTTCGTCTTTGTTCCAGGAAGCTTTCTTGGGGCTTTTATTCCCAAGGGAGAGGAAAGAGGCGAAGGTAAGGGAGTTCTTGAACTTGAAACAGGGCTCTATGATAGCATAAGAGTATGGGATGAAGTTCACACAATTATCCCGTTATGCTCTGGATATGGTTGCTGACATGAGGGGAAGGATAGGGATGTACATTGATAGGTTGAATAGAGGGACAAAGAGAGATGGGAGGGGAGCTATGCTCATGAGTAACATGGATATTGGGAGATTGATGACTTTCATGCAACAAGTTGATGAGGAGAGGCAACATGATAGAGAAGTGTTCAGAAGCAAGAAATCTAAAACATCTAGCCATTAGGTTGGGAAGAAGGGCAATGGAAATCGATTTTCAATACAATCATCTGCTAGTGCACTTGCACCTAGAGTCAGAAATGATCAGAGGTCCCATAATATTGGAGCCCGTAGGTCCCAATCCCTAGCTAGTGTGGCTAAAGGTTCATTGGGTAAGCTAGCATATGGCAAGTGTGGTAAACTGCCCTTGGGGAGATGTCGTGAGGGGAGTGATGTATGCTACAAGTGTGGCCAAATGGGTCACTACCAAAGAGATTGTCCAAAGTGGGCTGACTCGGCTCAATCTTTTGCACCAGCCCCCCCATCTATGGGGGATCAGAAGGTACCACTTCAGGCACAAGCGGAGGGGCAAACCGTTTGTATACCATGGGCAATCAACATGATTAGGAGAAATCCCCAGATGTTGTGATAGGTATAATTCGAGTCTTTTGTATTGATTGTTATGTATTGATGGATCCTGGTGCCACATTATCTTTTCTAACTCCTTATGTGGCCAGTGGATTTTATAGAACTCCCGAGAATCTTCTTGAACCCTTTGATGTTTCTACTCTTGTGGGTGAGTCTATTCGGGTTGAGAGAGCCTGTAGAGCTTGCGTAGTGTCCATCCATCATAAGGATACTACCATCGATCTGATTGAGTTAGATATGACTGATTTTGATTTAATCCTTGGCATTGATTGGCTTCACGCCTGTTATGCTTCCGTTGATTGTAAAGCCAAAATAGGTTTCCAATTTCCAAATGAACTGGTTCTAGAGTGGAAGGGTCATTCTATAGCACATAAAGGAAAGTTAATCTCATACCTTAGAGCCAGATTTATGATTGTTAAGGGGTGTATTTAACACCTCGTGAGAGTTAATCTAATGATGTTGAGTCTCCAACTCTTGAGTCGGTTCAGATCATGAATGAGTTTCCAAAAGTGTTTCCTGAGGATCTGCCCGGAGTCCCTCCTAACAGGGAGATTGATATCAGGATTGATGTTCTTCTTGATACCCAGCCTATCTCAATTCCACCTTATAGGATGACCCCCGCTTAACTGAAAAAATTGAAGGAGTAGTTGAAAGATTTGTTAGAGAAGGCTTCATAAGGCCGAGTGTTTATCTGTGGGGTGCTCCTGTCCTATTCGTACAAAAGAAAGATGGGTCTCTCAGAATGTGTATTGACTATAGGCAACTGAATAAGGTCACCATAAAGAACAAGTATCCTCTCCCAATGATAAATGACTTGTTTGACCAACTTCAGGGTGCCTCTTGTTTCTCAAAGATAGACCTCCAATCTGGTTACCATCAATTGAAAGTGAGAGAATGTGACATTCCAAAGACAGCCTCTAGGACTAGATATGACCATTTTGAGTTCTTGGTCTTGTCCTTTGGGTTGACGAATGCGTATGCAACCTTTATGGACTTGATGAATAGAGTGTTCAGACAATATCTAGATATGTTCGTGATTATGTTTATTGACGATATTTTGGTGTATTCAAGAGATGAAGAGGACCATGAGTTGTATACGAAGTTTTCAAAATGTGAATTTTGGCTTAAATATATGGCTTTCCTATGCCATATTATCTCTGGTGATGGTATTCGAGTGGATGTTCAAAAGAATGAAGTGGTCAAGAACTGGGCCAAACCAACCTCTCCAACTGGCATAAGGAGTTTCTTGGTGTTGGTAGGCTACTACTGCCGATTCGTTGAGGGACTTTCTTCCCTATTCACAACATTGACAAAGTTAACTCAGAAAAGGTCAAGTTTCAGTGGTCCAACTAGTGTGAGAAGAGTTTTCAATAGTTAAAGACTAGACTGGCCACTGCACCTATCCTAACCTTGCCCGATGGAATAGAAGATTTTGTGATCTATTTCGATGCTTCGAGAGTGGGATTGGGATGTGTGTTGATGCAAAGAGAGAAGGTGATAGCCTATGCTTCCAGGAAACTTAAGATTCATGAGAGGAATTATCCAACCAATGATCTTAAGTTGGCAGCGGTGGTGTTTGCTCTCAAAATCTAGCACCACTACTTGTATGGAGTGCATATGGATATGTTCACTGACCACAAGAGCTTGCAGTATGTCTTTAGTCAGAAAGAGCTCAACTTGCGACAGAGAAGATGGTTAGAGTTGCTCAGGGATTATGACATGAGCATTCTCTATCATCCAGGTAAAGTTAATATTGTAGCTGAAGCTCTTAGCAGGTTGTCAATGGGTAGCACAACCCATGTGGAGGAAGGAAAGAAGGAGCTAGCTAAAGAAGTGCATTGATTAGCTCGATTGGGAATTCAACTTGAGGAGAATGATGAGGGAGAGGTTAATATCCAAAATGGGTCTGCTTCATCTTTGGTGGCAGAGGTGAAGGAAAAGCAAGACCGAGGTCCTATCCTATTCTAATTAAAGCAGGCTATCCACAAACAGAAAGTGATGGTCTTCTCTAAAGTGCAAGATGGGGTGTTGAGGTACCAAAGTAGATTGTGCATCCCAGATGTTGATTATATACGAGATAGTATCATGGCGAAAGCTCATAGCACTTGGTATTCCATTTATCCTGGCTCTATCAAAATGTACCATGACTTGGGAGAAGTCTATTGGTTGAGTGGAATGAAGCGGGATATTGCTGAATTTGTTTCCAAGCGCCCGAACTGCCAGCAAGTGAAAGTTGAGCACCAAAGGCCATGCGGATTAGCCCAAAATTTTGATATTCTGGAATGGAAGTGGGAGATGATCAATATGGACTTTATTACTGGTCTACTGAGGTCTCGAAAGCAACATGATTCGATATGCGCGATTGTGGATAGGATGACTAAGTCGACTCACTTCTTAGCAGTTAAGACAACTAACACTACTGAGGAGTACACCAAGATGTATATCCAAGAGATTGTGAGGTTAGATGGAGTTCCCTTGTCCATTGTCTTGGACAGAGGAGCTCAATTCACTTTCCAATTTTGGAGATTGTTTCAGAAGGGATTGGGTATGAAGGTAAATATGAGCATAACCTTCCATCCACAGACCCATGGCCAGGCAGAGCGTATAATTCAGACGTTAGAAGATATATTGAGAGTTTGCATCTTTGATTTCAAGGGAAATTGGGATGAGCACCTATCGTTGATTGAGTTTTCATATAACAATAGTTATCATGCAAGTATTCAAATGGCTCCTATGAAGCTTTATATGAGAGGATATGTAGATCACTAATTGGGTGGTTTGAGGTTGGAGAAGTGGAGTTGATTGGACCTGACCTTTTCCATCAAGTAATGAAGAAGGTTAAGATCATTAGACAGCGATTCAAGACTGCGCAAAGTCACCAGAAATCCTACACCAATGTGAAGAGGAGTGATTTGGAGTTCGAAGTGGATGACTGGGCATATTTGAAGGTGTCACCTATGAAGGGTGTCATGAGATTTGGGAAGAAGGGTAAACTGAGTCCACGCTATATTGGACCCTATCAAATTATGAAGAGGATTGGGAAGCTTGTCTATGAATTGGAGTTTCCTTCCGAGTTAGATGGTATTCATCCGATATTTCATGTGTCAATGTTGAAGAAATGCTTGGGGGATCCTAGCTTGGTAATTCCAGTGGAGAGCATCAGAGTGAAAGTTTGACCTACTAAGAAATTCCGGTCCAAATCCTTGATTGTCAGATTTACAGATTGAGAACCAAAAAGATTGCCTCAGTCAAACTCCTACAGAGGAATCGATTCGTTAAGGAGGCCACATGGGAAGCTGAGGAAGCGATGAAAGCAAAATATCCGTATTTGTGCCAATAGATGAGAATGTTGAAGGTAAATTCCTTACCCTTGACCAAATTGATTGCCTTTTCTTGTTGATTGTTTATTCCCAAGTCCGAATAGAGATTGTTGATAGAAATGAGGAGTTGAAAGATAGATTGATAGATTGGATATTGAGATGAGTTTCGAGTCTATTTGTGCTTTGATATCCACCCTTACTCATCATTCAAGGATGAATGATCCTAAGGGATAGATGATGTAACACCTAGTAAAATTATCAAAATACCCCTAGAATGGAGACGTGCGCGTAACACATCTTCCCAAGCCCGGATGGAAAATCTGAGAATGAATTTGATATCAACGCAAAAAGAATTGGGTCATAAAATGGTCTCAACCCGATTTAAGAGCAACCGGGTCGAAAATTAATGTTTACAAAATTAACCAGAAATAGTAGGGGTACGCGACAGGGCCGTGATGTGGACCTATCGCGGACCTAAAACAGTGAGGGTACGCGACAACTCCGTGACGCGGACCCAACACACATACACACTCATATGTTTTCTCAATTTGTCAATGGGATTAACTTCCAAAAATCACATGTGCGCGACAAGTCCGCATCGCAGACTTGTCATTCCGACTTGTTCCATCAAGTTAAAAAATTTTAATCTTTTGAGGGGCATTCTAAACTTTTTCCCATCTCTTTTAAACATGAACCACGACCCATATAGGTCATCTTGAGGAGTAAACAAGGTCAAAAATTCCATTCTAAGTCCTTCTTGATCATACTTGAAAGATAGGGCTTGAGAGAGAGACAAGAAGAACGTAAGGTTGGAGAATTCTTGATAGGTGATTTGGAAAGCTTTGATCCCAAGTACGTAAGGCTAAACAAAAACATGTGATTGTTCTCTCATGTGCCTTATAGATGGTCTTAGACAGTTCATTGAAGATTCTTGAGTCTATATGCATAATTTTGTTGATTATATTCTTGAAAACTACATTAAATGTATGTATTTTCACATGTTGATGATCATCATAAATTTGTTTCTTGAATTGAATACTTTCTTGAGATATTGCATAAAACCCTATATGTGAATGGTTAAAAGCATGCATAAAAGAAGATAGGGATTGAGACTAAAGCCTTGATTAAGAATGTGATTGTGATTGTGATTGAGATGTGTGAACGATGATAAGTTGATAGAACTTGATAGTCCCATGAGTTTCCATATATGAACTCTAATGATTTATCTATTTGATTATTCCCTAATGATCGTTCCAAGCCTTAAGCTATTGATTAACATGTTGATGGATGAGATTTCTAGATTCTCTATTAGATTGATTGAAAGATTGTGCCTCCATGAGGCTGATTAAGATGATTGGATTGAGATAGTTTGATTTGATGGATTGTTTATGAGCATTGAGTTATGGGAGGAGTATCGACCACTGAAAGAGTAAGAGTTAAACCAACTCGCACTCATCAAACTATGTTGCCAAAGGTAGGTGAGGATCCGGACCATCACATCATATTATGTTGAGGTCCCCTTTGATTAGAAGTCCTTGAAGTCAATAGAGGACTTATAGATTTGCTGACTCCATTTGGACTTGTCCATGTGGTTTCAATTTGTTCTTTATCTAGCAAGTGCAGAACGGCTGTGGCAATATCAGCGTAATTGTTGTAGAATCATTGGCTCATAAGTGATTATTGTCGGATAAGAGAAACTCCCAGAAAGTTTCTACCTTGAGTACTCTGAGTTGAAATGAAATGAGATGAGTTTCCTTTGAGATCAGTGTGATTTGATTGATGAGTTGATTAGTTGATGAGTCACTTGTCTACTCTTTATTCTTTCTTTAGATGGACATTTGACATGTTGATTGATTTCTATTTTAAGTTGATATTGTTTCTATATTATTACCTGTTTCAGTTTCACTCAGTTATTTTACATATCAGTACATTCCAATTACTGATTTCCACTTTTGGACTGCATTATATTATGATGTAGATATACAGGATAGAGGTCATCAGCAGGTTAATCGTTGAGGACCTTCGAGTGTTTACTAGATTGGTGAGACTCCCCTACTTCGGAGGATTCATTTCATTATTTTCATCATGCTTTAGAGTTTGGAATTGCTTATCTTTTATTTTGATTGAAGTAACAATGGGTCTGTCATTGGTACTGCATAATAGTGATAGAGACTTCATAAACTAGAGTCGCATGTTGATTGTTAAGATTGTGAGCTAGTTATTTTTACTAGCCTTTCCATTATGTTATTACTTTGAGACTAGATGATAGATATGCCTGTTTACATTCTGTTAACTTCTGGTGATTAGTAAAATGATTGATTGAATGGATGTGATTGAATGGGTCCCCTCCCGAGGCGCGACATTCATATACTTTAATAATCTCAGTTTTATACCACTAAATAAATGCCAAACTAATTTCATACGGTTAGAATTATTCAAGTTCATTTTGAAGCAAAACAATGGTATAATAAACTCTAAAAGTGACTTCATTGAAAAATCATAATAGTTCACTTGGTTGACTATCTGAACTCTCACTTTGTTTATAAGTGACAATTTGATTCCCACCTTGTGATCCTCTTCTGATTTTTCCTATCCCAAGTAAAAAAATTAATAAGAAGCTTCAAACACACACACACACACACACACACACACACACACACACATCGTATAATGTTTATTATCTTTAATTCATGTGAATGTATATAATTAGATACAATTATAAGAAAATAAATTTATTTGAAACTTGTAGTCTGAAATAAATTATAGAAATTTTTTTAGCAATAAATTATCTTATTAAGGTTAAATAAAGAGGTTAAAAATTATTTTTTTTATTACATGTGAAAAGATGTCAATTTGTTTTAGTAAAAACTAAAAATTTTAAAAATCACATAAATGAAAATGAAAAGATTATAAAATCTGAATTGATATTTAAATAACTTTTATCACATTATAAGAAATAAATGTAAAATTTGATGTCCTTTTATTCATACTTTTATAACATAAAAATTAAAATTTTGGGGGGCCTAAAACAATTGCTTTAGTGGCTTCCCCCTTGAGCCGGCGCTGCACCCCACACACAAAAGATCTACTCCTTTGGTTCTTCAATAGAAAATAAAAATTACATACAATTTAAAGGACGAGTCGAGGGTTGTAGGTCCTTATCTCTACCTTAACGGGGCAAAATAGTTGTATGATAAATCATCAAATAAAAAAAATGTTATCCACGGAACATCTCACATGATGGAGTTTGGCCATTTTTGCTTTGACAACACAATCTATGTTTGAGTATGCAAGAGAAGGTAAAAAGTGTGTTCGCGATGGACAGGATTAAGATGGAGACACCTTAGGATATGGCGTTGTGACTATTATCAGTTTATCATCCAGTTTGGAAGGCCAAATCTCATGTAATATCTTGAGAAAATACATCACATAATACTAAGAGTAACATGACTGATAGGGGTAAATCTAAAATTTCAAAAGATCTAGATCAATTGCTTCCCATTTCTAATTTGACTGATATTTGAATAAATTCTAACACTTGTATTTTTATTGAGTCATGCCCTAGTCCCACTAGAAGAGATATTGGTAGGCCATCTCATGGAAATCATGAATGTTGCGGAAGTGGTATCGGGATCGAGATAAATGGAGTAAGACACTTGAGTCTCCTATTCCTAAGTGGATTTTTAGCCATACCTTGGTTATGGGGGAAATGTTATGGGATTTTGACCTAGTCCCAAAGGCATTATGGTGTTTAGTAAAACCCTTAAGCTCCAATCCTTATTAAGTATGCAATTGGTTAATATACCATCACAATAAGCACATTCATAGTAAGTAATCTCAATCATCACTGGTACGTTGTTATAAAAATTAAAGATGTTGAAATCCCCTTATAGATTGTAATGATCCGGATTCCCTACGATGTTGTGAACATTTGGATATTTGGTTTTCGGATGAAATTTTGACCAAGTGCTTTCCCAGGGAGGGCTACACAAGTCGTGTAAATTGGCACTGGCTGTGTGACCCTCAGTGGAGCCACACTTGGCCAATATTTCAAGTGAGGGAGTATTTTTAGCGCAAAGTCCAGGGGCACACCAGGGACACGGGTCGTGTGGCTTGCCACTGGCCGTTTGGCCTCCTGCTAGGCGTGAGAATGCCTTTTTAGGCCAAGTATGGTGCCACGCCCATGTCACATTGCTCGTGTGGCATAGGATAGGCTGTTTGGACTTCCGTGAAGCTTTCGGAGTGAAAATATTCTAAGTACGGAATCACTGTCTCGTAACATTCTTGCAAAATTTTCCTAAGCTTGGGGAGAGGGAGCACCACATGGACTGTGTGGCTTCACACGGCCCGTGAAGGGTGTTCTTTGGTAGTTCGTGCAAAATAATTCTATGTATTGGTTCAAGGTCGGAATTTACAAAAATATTTCTAAGAGTTGTTCCACGGGCACTCCACATGGACCATGGAGTCCAGCATGACCCATTTACACTCTAGCCTAACGACTTCTGGTAAAATGTTCCTCCAATTCATTAATGGCATCTACGGAATTCCTATTATTTTTATTGGTCTTTTGGGGATTCTCATGCTATTCTAAGGTCATCTAAAGACCTAAGACCTATTTCAAACATTCAAATCACTTTTCATAATTTAAAACCCCTCAAGAGCTTTCCACAAAGGAACTCTTGGGGATTTCAACATTGGAGCTTGGGAACTCAACTTTTCTTCAATATTCTTTGGGGTTTCTTCATCTTAGTGAAGGTGTGTGGGTTGATCCTTGATTTCCTTTCAATCAAGGAGACCCAAACTATTTTCAAGCAAGTTCCATGAAATTTGATATACTTTAAATTGGAGTTTTGAATATTATGCTTCCTGAAATATTATTAATGCATGGGTAGTATTTAATTGATGATATTAAGCTGATTTTAATTATAAAATGGTGAATTACATTAGATTTATGAAAATATGAGTATGCATATCCTCTTTAAGACTGTTTATGCCTGGTGTGATCTTATGATGGATTTAAATATGGATTTAATGGTTTATTTACTTCAATTTCACCTTATATTTCTGATTTTAGATTTAATCCTAATTACCCATGCCATTCAGTCATTATTCATAGCATATGCATTCATGTACTGGGACCATTACGGAAATTATGAAGTAGGTTAAGCCTAAGTTTGTTATATGATATGATTTGATAGGATATTGGTTATGACAAGATGTGATCACATATATGTCTATTGATTATGGCCCTTTGAGCATTTTGGGGGCTTGCACCATTTTAGTATATGCTTGGGTTATTCCTATGCATGAGTATCATGTTTATGAACTATGATTTTGGCATTTGAGCCTAAGTATGAACTACTATGAATAGTATTTGGCTTAAGATTTAGGATGTGTTGAAATGATTTTGGAAGTGACATTGTCTCTTGAAGCATGTATATTGATATGTTTATTATTAGTATTCTTGTGGGAGGATGACTTAGCACCGATGGAATGAGGGTTCCGCTCTCTTTCCTTGAACTATGTGCCTAGCATAGGGCCTTTTTTAAAATGGGGTTGCTTGTAAAGAAAGATGCCTCCGAAATGGGGTTTCCCGTAAGGAGAAGAAATGATATAATATGAGATGCTATATGTGAAAATCCTTTCTGAAATGGGGTTGCCCGTAAGGTAAAGTATGGTTTACCTTTGGCAAGTAGACTATCTCTTTACCTATGAGGGGATTTCATCGGGATTCCATGTAATAGCTTGCTTGGTCTTACTTATGTCAATTGAGGTCACATCCTCACTATATATGAGCATCATTTGCATTTCATGCATCATGAATTTCATAGCATCTTGTTATATTACATTTCTTGATATTTAATTCTTTCTATATTATGTGTTTTTGTCATCTGACTTTGATATGCAGGTTTTTGGTAAGTTCATGCATTGCATCCAGCATAATTAGTACATTCAAACGTACTAATGCATACTCCTGCCTACATGATTTCACCATGTTGGGACCGATGTCTTTGATCATCCACATTTTGATGCTTAGCTTGGATTCCAAGTTTCCATGCAGTGGCGAGTCCTATCTTGCACGGACGATACACCATCTATCTACCTTAATCAATTTTCATTTCTTTATGTATTGAGGGTGAGCCTGGGGAATGTCTTGGTCCCCGACCCTTCTGTGTAGAGGCACTTTTGGACATCTTGTAAACCTCCTTACGTCTTATTCTATATGTACTTAAGTCTATAATATGGGTTGATTATCTTGATTATCGCTATGTGAGTTGGTTATGTGATTGATAGCTTGTTATATATTGTCATGTAAAGATCCTAAGTCCCGGAATGAACCCATTGAGTGAGTCCTACCTCCCCGTCCTGTAGTACTATGTGTTTATTTATATGCGCTTCCGAACTGATGATGTTTTTTTCGGTATCTTGAGGCTTGTTTGGGGACTTTCGGGTTCCTATTCGTCGTGTCACATCTAGGCCTAGGTCTAGGTTGTAACAAAGATGGTATCAAAGCCCTAGGTATGTAAATAATCCTCGGAGTCTAACGTGCCTCATCAAGTAGAGTCCTATTTATGGGCATGAAGTGCACCATGCCTTTAAGTGGAAGGCTATGATGATGTTTTAGGAATTGCATCACTTCTTCAAGTCTTATGTCGTGCTATGAATAATTGGTTTAGCTCTTGACCTTGATCATATCCTTGCTCTATTTCAAAAGATGCCTCATGGAAGACCTGCCAGACCATCCCTGACTAATGAGGGTCAAGCACCTCAAGGGCCTATGGATGAGCCTATCTCAGATTGCGAATTTCGTATGACCTTTGCCATGGTTGCCCAAATGGTGACTACACAGACTAAGTAGGCCAACCTGCCTAGGGATCCCACTCCCGCTTCTAGAGTGAGGGATTTCACCCGGATGAACACTCCAGAGTTCTTTGGGTCTAATGCTGACGAGGATGCTCAGGAGTTCATTGACAAGCTCTCCAAAGTATTGAATGTCATGGGTGTCACTTCCGAGGAGAGGGATGAACTGGCTTCTTATCAGTTGACTGATGTAGCATAGGTCTGGTATACTCAGTGGTCTATGGAGAGGTTTTTTGGCGATTATGTCAATTGGGAGAAGTTCAAGTTTACTTTCCTGGATTGTTTCTTTCTATTTGAGCTTAGGGAAGCCAAGATGGCTGAGTTTATCAACCTTAGGAAGGGTGATATGAGCGTGAGGGATTATGCCCTCAAGTTTACTAAGCTCTCCAAGTATGCTCCGACACTTGTGGCTGATCCTCGTGCAAGAATGCACAAGTTCATTTCTTGTATCTCTGACTTACTTGTATAAGAATGTCTTATAACCAAGCTTACTCAGGATATGGACATCTCTAGACTTATGGATTATGCTGAACAGATCGAAGGGGAGAAATTCAAAGTGAGGAGAATGCATGATCCTAAGAGAGCTTGTTTTGATGGTGGGTTCTCCGACTCTCAGGGTGGTGGTTTTGGTCACTTCCAGCAGGGCCAAGGTTCAAGTGCTTGGGTTGCTAATGCCAAGGTGCCTCTTCCTACGGCACCAGTAGGTGGTGGCTAGGGATACCCTTTGTGTGATAAGTGCGCTAAGCCCCACACAGGTGAATGTTGGAAGAATATAGGTGTTTGCTTCGCGTGTGGTGATAGGAGTCAAAAGGTCACTGATTGCCCCTGAAATCCTCAAAAGGGTCAAGGTCAAGTGGGCCGAGGTGGACAAGGCCAACCAAGGTTTCCTCAAGGTATTACTCTAAGGAACAACAAGTTCTATTCTCTTCATGCATGTCAAAAGGTTAAGGAGGCTCCGGATGTTGTGATTGGTTAGTTAAAAGTCTTTGATTTTGGTACTTATGCTTTACTTGATCTAAGTGCAAACTTGTATTTTGTGACTCCTCTGTTGGTTGTTAAGTTTGGTATGAATTCAGAAATTTTGATGGAGCCTTACTCAGTTTATACTCCCATGGGTGAATCTATTGTTGCATATAGGATCTATCATGGTTGTCCCCTTTTTGTGTTGCATAATGTACTTCTTTGTGATCTTATGGAACTTGCAATGTATTATTTTGATGTAATTCTTGGGATGGATTGGTTGTATGCATAATATGACTCTATAGATTGTAGAACCCAGAAAGTCAAGTTCCAACCTCTCGATGAGCCCGTTCTTGAATGATAGGGTAGTGACTCCGCTATTAAGGGTCAATTTATTTCCTACCTCAAAGCTCGGAAAATAAGCTCCAAGGGGTGTATATATCACATAGTGATGGTTAAGGTGTGGAGTCTGAATTACCTACTCTTGCGTTTGTTCTGGTGGTGAATGAATTTCCGGATGTGTTTCAAAAAGACTTGTTGGGTATTCCTCCCGAAAGGGAAGTAGACTTTGGCATAGATCTTTTTTCGGATACTTAACCTATCTCGATTCCTCACTATCGTATGGCACTGACTGAGTTGAAAGAATCGAATGATCAGTTGAAAGATTTGTTAGAGAAGGGTTTCATCAGGCCAAGTATATCTCCATGGGATGCTCCGGTGCTGTTTGTAAAGAAGAAAGATGGATCTCTTCAAATGTGTATCAATTATAGGCAAATTGAATAAGATGGCCACTAAAAATAAGTATCTATTGCCTAGGATTTTTGACTTATTTGACCAACTTCAAGGGGCCACTCACTTTTCGAAGATTGATCTCTGTTCTGGGTATCATCTATTAAAGGTTAGAGAATGTGATATTCCCAAGATGGCCTTTCGGACGAGGTATGGGCACTTTTAGATTGTGGTGATGTTGTTTGGCCTAATTAATGCTCTGGCTGTGTTTATGGATCTTATGAATCGAGTTTTCAATCCATTTCTTGATAGTTTTGTGGTTGTCTTCATTGATGATATTCTCATTTACTCTCGGAGTGAGCGGGAACATAGGGATCATTTGAGGTCAGTTTTGCAAACCTTGAGAGAGAAGAAGTTGTATGCCAAATGTAGCAAATATGAGTTTTGGTTAGGTGAAATTACTTTTTTGGGTCACTTGGTACTCGGTAATGGTATAAAGGTGGATCCAAAGAAGATCAAGGCGATAAAGAATTGGCCTAGACTATTGACTCCTTCATACATTTGAAGCTTCCTTAGGTCAGAGGGCTATTATATAAGTTTCGTTGAGGGTTTCTCATCTATTGCATCTTCATTGACTAGGTTGACTCAAAAGAAGGCTAAGTTTGTGTGGACAGATGAGTGTGAAAAGAGTTTCCAAACTTTGAAGGATCGACTTGCATCGGCTCTGGTTCTGACTCTACCAAATTTTGGATTAGTTTGTGGTGTATTGTGATGCTTCTCAAATTGTCTTGGGTTGTGTACTTATGCAACATGGTGAAGTGATGGCTTATGTATCAAAGCAATGAGCATAATTATCCGGCTCATGATATTGAGTTAGCGGCGGTGGTTTTTGCTTTGAAAATTTGGAGGCACTATTTGTACGGGGTGCATGTTGATGTTTTTACCGATCATAAGAGCTTGCAATATGTGTTCACTCAAAGAGATCTTAACTTAAGACAAAGGAGATGGTTGGAACTCCTAAAGGATTACAATATAAGTGTTCTATATCACCCCAGCAAGGAAAATGTGATAGCTGATATTCTTAGTAGACTATCTATGGGAAGCGTGGCTCATGTTGAGGAGGAGACGAAGGAGTTGGTAAGGGATGTTCATCGTTTGGCTAGATTGGGTGTAAGAGTGGCCAATTCCAATGATAGTGGTATACAGGTTCTAAATGGGGGTAAATCCTTGGTGGTTGTTGATGTGAAGGCGAAGCAAGATTTAGATCCATCCTTGGTGGAATTGAAGAAGTTGTTTATTAAAAAGAATATTGAGGTTTTCTCCCAAAGGGACACGGTGTACTTCGGTATCAAGATCAGTTATGTGTTCCGGATATGGATGATCATAGAAAGGTGATCATGAGTGAAGCCCATAGTTCTCATTATTGTATTCACCTGGGGCCCACTAAAATGTATCAGGATTTGACGGAGGTGTATTGGTGGCATGGTATGAAGAGCTACATAGCCAAGTTTGTATGAGAATGCCCAAATTGTCAACAAGTGGAGGTGGAGCATCAAAGGCCGGAGGGTTGGCTCAAGACATTGAGATTCCTACTTGGAAGCGGGAAGACATAAATATGGACTTTGTGGTTGGGTTGCCTCAGACTCGGAAACAATTTGACTCCATTTGGGTTATCGTTGATCAGATAACTAAATCGACTCATTTCTTACCGGTCAAGACTACTTTTGGTGCAGAAGACTATGCAAAGTTGTACATTTGAGAGTTGGTAAAGTTGCATGGTGTGCCTAGGTCCATCATATCGGATCGGGGTACTAAATTTACTTCTCACTTTTGGAAGTGGTTTCAAAAAGGACTAGGTACTAAGGTTAAGTTGAGCACTGCCCTTCATCTCCAAACCAATGGGCAAGCCGAGAGGACAATTCAAACCTTGAAGGATATATTGAGGGCTTGTATGTTGGAGTTCAAGGGTAATTGGGATGACCGAACATCTCCCACTTATCGAGTTTGCTTATAATAATAGCTTTTGTGCTAGCATTGTGTAGCCCTGTTTGAGGCCTTGCATGGTAGTAGGTGTAGGTCTCTGATGGGGTGGTTTGAGTTAGGGGAGGTGGTTTTGATTGGCCCGAGCTTGGTGATAGAGGCTATGGAGAAAGTGCAGTTGATTAGAGAAAGGTTGAAGATGGCACAAAGTCACCAAAAATCCTATTTAGATACTAGGATGAGGGATCTTGAGTTCCAAATTAGGGATTGGGTGTTTGTGAAGGTCTCACCTATGAAGGGAGTGATCCGTTTTAGCAAAAAAGGAAGCTAAATCCCCAGTATGTAGGCCCTTATGAGGTTATCAGCGAATTAGGATGTATAAGGTGGAGCTATCCCCCAGATTTGAGTTCTGTTCACCCGGTCTTCCATGTGTCCATGTTGAGAAAGATGGTTGGTGATCCTAACACTATTGTGCCTTTGGAGGGCATTGAGGTTAAGAAGACCTTGTCTTATGAGGAGATACCGATGGATATATTGCATAGGCAAGTGAAATGACTTTGTAAAAAGGATGTGGCATCGGTTAAAGTGCTTTGGAGGAACCAACATGTGGAATGTCCTACATGGGAAGCAGAGATGGACATTATAAAGCGGTATCACCATCTTTTCCAATCTACTCAAGCCTAAGGTATTAGGTTCTTCCTTTTCACATTGGCCCCAATTCTTTCCTTCTTGAGACTCATGGTATGACATGCTTACATGTGCACTAAAAATGGTTTTATGATGTTTTGAATGATTTTATTTCATTTTCGCATGAGGTTTAACCCCTTTGTAATTTTCAAATGATGGACTATGCATGGTATCTTGTGTTCGAAAGTTTCATGTCTAACTCAATCCTTTTTAGCCTTGTTCTTGCACATTCGGGGGCGAATGTTCCCAAAGGAGAGATGATGTAATGACCCAGATTCCGTATGACATTGTGAGCACTTGGAAATTTGGTTTTCGGATGAAGTTTTGACCAAGGGTTTTCCCGGGGAGGGCTACACGAGCCGTGTGCCTTGGCACTGGCCATGTGACCCTCAGTGGAACCACACTTGGCCAATATTTCAAGTGAGGGAGTATTGTTGGCACCAAGTCCAGGTGCACGTCTAAGGACACGGGCCGTGTGGCTTGCCACTGGCCGTTTGGCCTCCTGGTGGGTGCGAGAAGGCCTTTTTAGGCCAAGTGTTGTGCCACGCCCAAGTCACATGGCACGTGTGGCATGGGACAGGCCGTTTGGCCTTTCGTAAAGCTTCTGGAGTGAAAATATTCTAAGTACGAAATCACCGTCTCGTAACTTTTTCAAATATTTTCGTAAGGTTGGGGAGACGAGAGAATCACACGGACCGTGTGGCTTTACACGGCCCTGTGGCTTCACACGGCCCGTGAAGGGTGTCCATTTGGTGGTTCATGCGAAATACTTCTAAGTGTTGGTTCAAGGTCAAAATTTCCAGAAAATTTTCTAAACAGTTTTTCATGGGTACTCCACACGGATCGTGGAGTGCCATATGACCCGTTTACCCTCCAGTCAAACGACTTCAAGTAAAATAGTCCTCCGATTCATTAATGACATTTATGTAATTCTGGTTATTTCTATTGGTATTTTTGGGATTCCTATGTTATTTTAAGATCATCTAAAGACCTGAGACCTATTTTAAACATTCAAATCACTCTTCATAATTTAAAACCCCTCAAAAGCTTTCCACAAAGGAACTCTTGGAGATTTCAACATTGTAGCTTGAGAACTTATCTCTTCTTCAAAATTCATTGGGGTTTCTTCATCTTAGTGAAGGTATGTGGGTTGATCCTTGATTTCCTTTCAATCAAGGAGACCCCAATTATTTTCAAGCAAGTTCCATGAAATTTGGGTTACTTTAAATTGGGGTTTTGAATATCATGGTTCCTAAAATCTTATTAATGCATGGGCAGTATTTAATTGTTGATTTTAAGCTGATTTGAATTATAAAATGGTGAATTACTTTGGGTTTATGAAATTATGAGTATGCATGTCCTCTTTAAGAATTGTTTATGCTTGGGTTATCTTATTTTGGATTTAAATATGGATTTAATCGTGTATTTACTTCAATTTCACCTTATATTATTGATTTTACATTTAATCCTAATTATCCATACCATTCTCTCATTATTCATAGCATATGCATATCATGTACTTAGACCATTATGGAAATTATGAAGTGGGTTAAGTCCAACTTTATTATATGATATGATTTGATGAGATATTGGTTGTGACAAAATGTGATCACATATATGTCTATTGATTATGGCTCTTTGAGCATTTTAGGTGCTTGCACCATTTTGGTATATGAATGGGTTATTTCTATGCATGAATATCATGTCTATGAACTATGATTTTGGCATTTGATCCTAAGTATGAACTACTAAGAATGGTATTTGGCTTTAAGATTTAGGATGCGTTAAAATGATTTTGGAAGTGGACATTGTCTCTTGAAGCATGTATATAGATATGTATATTATAATTATTCTTGTGGGATGACGACTTAGCACCAACGGAATGAGGGTTCCGCTCTCTTTCCTTGAACTATATGCTTAGCATAGGGTCTTTTCTGCAATGGGGTTGTCCGTAAGTAAAGATGCCTCCGAAATGGGGTTGCCCGTAAAGAGAAGAAATGATATGATATGAGATGCTATATGTGTAAATCCTAATCGAAATGGGGTTTAGCATAAGGAAGGTTACTTCATGAAATGGGGTTGCCTGTAAGGTGAAGTATGGTTTACCTTTGGCAAGTAGACCACCTCTTTACAGATGAGGGGATTTCATCGGAATTCCAAGTAATAGTTTGCTTGGACTTACTTATGTCGGTTGAGGTCACATCCCTACTATATATGAGCATCATTTGCATTTCATGTTTCATGAATTTCATAGCATCATGTTATATTACATTCCTTGATATTCAATTCTTTCTATATTATATGACCTTGTCATCTAACTTTGATATGCAGGTTTTTCGTAAGTTCATGCATTGCATCTCACATACTTAGCACATTCAAATGTACTAATGCATACTCTTGCCTATCATGATTTCACCATGTAGGGACCGAGGACTTTGATCATCCACCGTTTGATGCTTAGCTCGGATTCCAAGTTTCGCTGTAGTGGTGAGTCTTATCTTCCAAGGAAGATCCACGATCTATCTACCTTTATCACTTTTTGTTTCTTTATGTATTGAGGGTTGGCCCATGGGATGTTCTTGCCCCAGCCCTTCTATGTAGAGGCACTATTGGGCATCTTGTAAACCTCATTACGTCTTATGCTATGTTATATGACTTAAGTGTATGATATAGGATGGTTATCTTGATTATTATTATGTGAGTTGGTTATGTGATTAATGGCTTGTTATATGTTGTGATGGAAAGATCCTAAGTCCCGGAATACCCCCATAGGGTGAGTCCTACCTCCCCATCTCGTAGTACTATGTGTTTATTTGTGTGTGCTTCCGAACCAATGATGTGAGTTTTTGGTATCTTGAGGCTTGTTTGGGGACTTTCGGGTTCCTATTCTCCATGTCACATCTAGGCCCTAGGTCAAGATCGTGACATAGATGGATCTAAATGTTGATCTAATATTTAGCATAGTCTCACTCATCATTAGTCTTCTTAACACATTTTTGAACTAGTGTAGTCTCACTCATCATTGACCTAATACTCAGTGAAGTCTCAATCATCACTGGTAATTGTTAGAAATTAAATATGTTGACATTCCCACACATGGACCAAAATGTTGATGTAATACCCACTGTAGTCTTACTCATCTTTGTTCCCCCAAATAATATACTAATTCGTGGCATACTGAGTAGGAATTGGAGCTCTCGGGTTTAACAAAACACCGTAATTACTTCTAAAACCTGGTTAAAATCCCATGGCATCTCCCCCATAATCATGGTGTGGCTGAAAATCTGAAATAGGAATTGGAGGCCCACATGTCTTATTCCATTTATATCTATCCCCAATGCCACTTCCACGACGTTCACGATGTCCACCATATGGCCTATTAGTACCTCTTCCTTGACTAGGATATGGCTCACATGAGACACTGGTGTTAGCATTTATCATAATCTCAGTTATGTTAGGAATGAGAATGTGTTGATCTGGAGCTTTTGAAATTTCAAATACAACCTTATCAGTTATGTCACGCTTAGTATCATTCGATGAATTTCTCAGGATATCACTTAAGATTTGGTCTTCGAAGCTAGATATTGAGTTGACTACGGTCTTGGCACTATATAGTTGATGCTATATCCATTTTATACTCCCTACCACAAACATGTTTTTTTACCTTCAGAGTTTTAAATCCATTCTCCCTCTGTATATACACACACCGAAAAAGAGCTTCTAAGAAGAATGGATATAGAGAGGGAGAATGGATTTAAAACTTTATTTTGGTGTGTATACATATCAAAAAAGAGTTTTAAATCCATTCTCCCTCTGTATATGTACACCAAAAAAGAGCTTTGAAAAGCTCTTTGGTGTGTATACACACCAAAAAAGAGTTTTAAATCCATTCTCTCTCTGTATATCCATTCATCTTAAAAGCTCTTTTTTGGTGTCTATATATAGAGGGAGAATGGATTTAAAACTCAGAAGGTTGAAAAACATGTTCACCATAGAGAGTATAAAATGGATATATACATCAACTATATAGTGCCATGCCTGTCGTCAGCTCAACATCTAGTTTCGAAGACCAAATCTCAAGTGATATCTTGAGAAACTCATCGAATGACACTGAGAGTCACATGACTGATAAGGGTGAATTTGAAATTTCAAAAGCTCCAGATCAGCACGTTGTCATTCCTAACATAACTGAAATTCTGATAAATGCTAACACAAGTGTTTCCTGTGAGCCATATCCTAGTCCAGGAAGAGGTACTAATAGGTCATCTAGTGGACTTTGTGAACGTGGTGGAAGTGGCATTGGGGATGGACATAAATGGAATAACACACGTGGGCCTCCAATGCCTATGTGGGATTTCCAGCCACACCTTGATTATGGGGGAAATGCCATGGGATTTCGACTAGGTCTGGGAGGTAATTATGGTGTTTTGTTAAACCCGAGAGCCAATTCCTATTCAGTATGCCACGTATTAGTATGTCATTGGGGGAACAAAGAAGAGTGAGACTAAAGTAGGTATTAGATCAATATTTTGGTCCATGTTTGGGAATGTCAACATATATAATTTTTAAGAACATACCCAGTGATGATTGAGACTACACTGAGTATTCGGTCAATGATGAGTCAGACTACACTGGGTCAAAAATGTGTTAAGAATACTAATGATGAGTGAGACTATGCTAGATATTAGATCAACATTTTGATCCATCTATAGGGGGGATTTCAACATCTTTAATTTCTACAACAACGTACTGGTGATGATTGAGATTACTTATTCTGAATGTGCTTATTGCGATGGCATATTAACCAATTGCATACTTAACAAGGATTGGAGATTAAGGGTTTTGGAAAACACCATAATGCCTCCGGGACTAGGTCAAAATCCCATAACATTTCCCTCATAACCAAGGTGTGGCTGAAAATCCACTTAGGAATAGGAGGCTTAAGTGTCTTACTCCGTTTATCTCGATCCCGATGCCACTTCTACAACGTTCATGATTTCCATGAGATGGCCTACCAATATCTCTTCTAGTAGGACTAGGGCATGACTCACGAAAAATACTAGTGTTAGCATTTATTCAAATACCAGTTAAATTAGAAATGGGAAGTAGTTGATCTAGATCTTTTGAAATTTTAGATTTACCCCTATCAGACATGTCACTCTAAGTATCATGTGATGTATTTCTCAAGATATTACTTGAGATTTGGCCTTCCAAATTGGATGATGAGCTCATAATAGTCACAACGCCATATCCTAAGGTATCTCCATCTTTATCCTCTCCATCGTGAACACACTTTTTACCTTCTCTTGCATGCTAAAACATAGATTGTGTTGTCAAAGCAAAAATGGTCAAACTCCATCATCTGAGATGTTGTTCTGTGGATAATATTTTTTTATTTGATGATCTATCATAAACAAATATTTTGCCTCGTTAAGGTAGAGATAAGGATCTACAACCCTCGATTCGTCGACTAAATTGTATGTTATTTTCATTTTCTATTGAAGAACCAAAGGACTGGTCTTTTGTTGTGGGGTGGGGGGCCATGATTTACTATGTGGTTGGTAAACATGTTGGTGGTGTTTAACCATTTATGGGTTCAATGTGAAAGAAGAAGATCACGTGTGAACTTGGGATCATTCAAATCAGAAATTTTCTAAAAAGTTAAACTAATACTTAATTGTCATCTAGTTGATTTTTGTTTCTTTTTTTATCTTATTTATTTCAAAAAGTCTTTCTACTATTTATTGTGAAATCATAATAAGTATTTAGATTGAAATTTTCAATAGTAGATTAATTCTAATCTATTGGAAGAGGAATTAATTTTTTTCCTTTATTGTTTGTATATAAGTTTACCTTACTCTTGGTTCTCTCACTCTCTCTCTCTCTCTCAAAAAAAGCTTTTACCAGAGTTCTTCGTGGAAAATATACATTTTTCTTTTTTTATCTATCTATCTATCTATCTATCTATCTATCTATCTATATATATTTTGATGTTTTACTCTTCAATGAATGCATGTTATTTTAGTGTTTATTTGGGAATTGAATGATTTTTTATTGAATGGAGGTTGGTGTTTTGGTTCTTTAAAAAGCTATACTTTTTGTTCCCATGATTTTTTTCCAGTCAAAAGTTGATTTTTGTGATTTCAATTTGAAGGACCACTTACATGTTGCATCTTCTTGCAATATTGCATGGATAACATTTTTTTTAATTTGTCGGACTATCATAAACAACCATTTTTCCTCGCTAAGGTAGAGATAAGAATGAACAATCATCGATTTGTCGATTATATTATATGTTGTTGTCGTCATCTATTTGAAGAACCAAAGACCTGGATCTTTTGTTGATTTTTTTTGTGTATGGACGTGATTTACTATGTGTTAGTAACAAGATGGTGGCGTTTAACCATTTATGAGTTTAATATGAAAAAATAAAAATTCATGGGAAATTGGGATCATTCAAATTAGAAATTTTCTAAAAAGTTAAAGTAATACTTAATTGTCGTCTAGTTGATTTTTGTTGCTTATTTTGTCTTAGTTATTTCAAAAAGTCTTTATAGTATTTATTGTGAAATTATGAGAAAGTATTTAGATTAAAATTTTCAATACTAGATTTAATCTAATTTATTAGAAGAGGAAAATTGTTTCCTTTATTATTTATTTTCCATATATGAGTATACCTTGGTCTGATTTCTCTTAAGATGTCCTTTATTTGGTAGAATTAAAGATTGATAATTATAATTTTTTTAATAACTTGTTAGCTCTCTAGATTATTTTTTTAACTTCTCATTGAAAAATGCGGGGACATACATATATATTGAGATTGTTACCATAACAACTATCAACATAAAGTATAATGACCTCGAAGGTTATTTCTGGTATTTTTTTTTATCAAATTATCATTTTGCCTCTCCCAAAAGTTATCTTGGGTCATTTTTGGATAAGTTCAAAAGTTGGATTTTGAAAATATCGTAAAAAGTTGAAGTTTTACAAAAGAAAAAGTTTTAAAGGGCTTTAAGTTGGAAATTTTGAGTTTCGACATTATTTCAAGTTTCGTGCATCAGAGTTTGATTCTTTCAATTCCATCAGCTTTGGTATGTCGAATCTGATCTAGAAGAACTTATAGAACTGAATTTAGACTTAAAATGGAAATTTTAGGCCCAAAGTTACATTTTTAGTTCGTTTTGGATCATAAGTTGACTTTGTCAACATTCGGGGTTCGGGAGCTTATATCGAAATTCCATCAGTTCTAGTGGTTTCAGAGGTGAAGCTAATGCTAGAGATGCCCTCGTTGTAATTTTTAGAGATTCTGTGAATATTTTGAGTTTTTAGGTCTGAAACTAGTTCAAATGATCTTTTCTTGGGTTTAGGGCCATGGAGGTTCTGAATTCGTGTTCTGATGGTTCCACTGAGTCTAGATCATCGTTTTTGATAGGGATGTATGTTTGTTTTGTGTTCATGAGGTTTTGAACAAATTCCTAAGGTCAAGTTCTTGTTTTTGGTTGGCTGATTTTGTTGGGGCATTGTTGTTCCGGGTGGATCTGACACCAATACTCTACGTTCGCGGAGACCGAACAGCTAGACCTCGACATTCGTGGGGTGCCCAGTCTCATCCCCGAAGGGTTATGCCCATCTAATCTCCGCATTCACGGGTATGGCTTCGCTATCGCGAAGCATTGCATGTTCTTGAACAATGTCTCATTTTAAAAGACGTAATTTAAACCCTTTTCACTTTTTTTGACGTTTCAAACTTCATTTTAAAGAGAGAATTCGTGGACTTTCGACGCAAAGTGATTGGGTAACTATTTTCTAATGATTGGCTAACTATTTTCTAACCAATTTCAACTATTTTCATTGATTAATTTGTGTTTTTAACTTATAATTTTGGGGATTTAATGGTGAAAATTGGGAATTTTCTGTTACGACCCAAAATGGGCCGTGAGTGGCACCCACACCTAACCTCCTAAGTGGGCAAACCAATATTAGCTATTCATCTTATAAAATATAATATTAATGTGGAATTTCAACTTATAAAAGCAAGAATAACAAAATCTATAATTTCTATTATCCAACATTTCCGAAAACCTAAGTCATCACATCAAGGACACTAATCTCAAAATACCAAGCCTAAGAATGTCAACACCAAAATAGATGAATAAAATAGTTTATGTCCGAAAGCTAAGGACATTATTTCATGACTAATAGGATCTAATATGATCTAGAGAAATAGCCCACCCTCAAACCTAATGTACCAATGATCGGCTAGAGCAAATAGCGAATCGAAATCAGTGAAACACTCGTTGCACTTCACAAAAGCAAGACAAAGAAAAATACAAGTAGGAGTCAGTACAAGCCACGTGTACTAAGTAGGTATCATCGGCCGACTCCAAATAGAAATAATATGCATAAAATAATAGCAGGAATCAACCATAACATTTAACAGGTGTCAATAGTAAAAAACAAGTATACAACCAATCAACGATATCAATAATATATATGAGGACTCAAGCCTCCATATCACACTTCTTTTTGGAGATAGGTTCTTTGAAATTGAGTATATTAAATTATCTTAACATGTTTTCTTTTATTATTATCATACCAGAACGTGACACCCTATCCAATATATATATATATATATATATATATATATATATATATATATATATATATATCTATATATA
>JAOTQR010079468.1:0-10558 GCA_025774065.1 Solanum ossicruentum
ACATGTCTGCCTGCGCGCCTGCTCGCGCACATGCCTTGCCCGCCTGCGCGCCTGTCTCGCGCACATGTCTGCCTGCGTGCCTGCTCGCGCACATGTCTGCCTGCGCGCCTGCTCGCGCACATGCCTTGCCCGCCTGCGCGCCTGTCTCGCGCACATGTCTGCTTACGCGCCTGCTCACGCACATGCCTTGCGCGCCTGTCTCGCGCACATGTCTGCCTGCGCGCCTGCTCGCGCACACGCCTTGCCGGCCTGTGCCTATGCCTGGGGCCGAGGGTCTAACAAACCTAACCATTACCTATTGTCCCAAGAAACCTCCCCTTGGTCAAGTTTGGTTGATAAGATGATAACACATCAATCGAATCCTATCACCTATTTCTCTTTTCCTATTCATCACTACCTTGGTCGGGATTGTGATAGCAGGTGGGGTTTAGTGTTGGACACCACCGAAAAACAATAAAAATGAAGAGAAATAGACAATACATGTAAAACACCAATCATAGAAATGCACAAACCTTGTTCATCTTAAGTCAACTACTTATGGTTCCCACAACCCCAAGTTGTGAGTGCTTAGCTACTCATGGCTAAGGCAAACCCAACAAAAATGCAAATGCAAGACATAGTTGAGAATTTTACCCAAAGCAATGAAGATTGAAGACACAACAAATTGTAAACCACAAGCTTGATAGATTGACAATAAGTACAAAGCAAGATTTGCAATTCCCAAAAGTGATTTTCCAAAAGAAAAATAAAGAACTTTGCTAAAACCCTAAAATATTCTTGAAAGAATATTAAAAGGCACACTAATGTCTAAAAGCTGGAATCTCCAAAATAAAACCTAACTTAAAGCATTTATCGTAGTTACAAGTTTAACCCTAAAAATTACACAGAAAAGATAGCTGGAAGCTGGTAGACGTAGGGTAACCTACGAGTCGTAATCAGGGTCTTGTATTAGATTCTTGGCATCTTGGACTCAACTGGTACGACCCACTGGTATGATTCGTTGCTTGGGCTATGACTCATATGCTCCTCTCGTAGTGTAGGCCTTTAGTTTTTAATCCAAAGTTTGGGCTCTCTATTTTCTACTACAAGTACACCTATACAAGTCGTAGTGAGACTTACGACTCATAGGATGGCCTCGTAGGGTTGACCTCCACTTAGTAGATTTCTTATTTTTGGTCTCTATTTCTTGCTACGTTAACACCCTATGACTCGTAGCTTGGGCTATGACTCGTATGTCCTATGCTTCAGCAAAATTTGTAATTTTATTCCAAAATCATACCAACCTAACTTTTCAGCAAGAACAACAAAAAAATGCATTAAAACCATAAATATCGCATTATGAACTCAAAAAATCAATTGTTTTAGGCATCAAATGTTCTGTATTTTGACAACACATCAACACCCTCAACTTAGAATTGTTGCTTGTCCTCAAATGACGACTCATTCTAGTAGACAATGAGAAATACGCAGCAGCTATACCAATTACATATACATCATTCACACTAATCCATGAACCCAACTATCATTTTCAAAACCAGATTGCAAAGCTACTAAGCACAACAAAAACATGATGATGAATTTGACAACCCAACTATGATAAGCTAAGGAGCATCAACCATCCACAATCACTGGTATAGTCATATGATAATCAAGTTGTACAAATGCCCTCACAGAAAAGAAGTCTCTCTTACTCGATCAAAAAGCATTTAGAATTCAGGGACTGAGGAAACATTCTCAGTCTCTCAAGTCAAATTCGTGCAAAGTAACTAACATCATAGGTTTGCCTTTATACTCATCTTCCGGCTTGGTGAAAAAGTGGATTTGGATCACTTTAGGACATAAGGGCTTGTAACATGGGTTCGAGGGTGTTTGGTCTGGCATTTTAGGCAAGTAATGACAAAAAACTATCTTTGAACCATGTTTACCAACACTTTTGCTTCATAACCAAACCATGTTCACTAAATCCACCCTTATTCTCCAGTTTCAAGCTTTCCCAGGGTGCTTTCTTTCACTTTTTCAGCTGTGCCTCAATCTTGGACTCTTTTTGTGCTAATCGTTTCTCAATTCAAGGCAATTGTAACCTCTTTTTCCTCCCCGGGCTCATGATTTTTCATTTCTTTCTTTAGTTCCCAACTAAGGGCCACCCTCAACTTAGGCTTTATCTAGGCCACCATTTGTAGCCATCCTTAACTTAGGCTTTTAGTCAGGCCACCATTTGTAGCCACCCTCAACTTAGGCTTTTAGCCTCAATCAAGGTTCACATGTTCAAGGATAGACCAGGGGCAATATCAAGGTATTTCATCAAATAAGGTTAAGCTAGTAAGGTGTCAAGAAAGAATGAGTACATGAGAAGCTCAAAAATTTGGAAGAAGGGATTCACTCACTCATTTGGTACGTCATTTAGGCTAAAAGTTGGTTCACTAAAAGAACAAAGGCCTAAGATCCTTTCCAAATAAACCACATCACCACACTAATTTTAAAGTAACAAGGCAAGTTCTGAGTCCATACAAGATGCATGAATGTGGTAAAATAAGCTCACAACACACATGACATTGCACCTACAGGTCTTGCTTCCAGCCTTAGCTTACCTTCCTATTATCAAAACAAACATTGCTAGATACTCAAAATGAATGAATGCCTCAATAACTACAACCTCAAAAATTTTGAGAGTACCAAATTTTTCAAATCATTCAAAAGGCATTTAAAGACTATGTATATGCCAACAGATAACACTACTATGAATTTACACATTATCTACACTACTTAAACATGCCAGTTCAACAAAAAATTAAACATCCACAAGGAAAAAGAAACACGACAAGAAAACTTTGGGATAAAAAATAAGGGAAGTTATGGACTCGAGGCTATTCAGACTTCACCTTAATCCATAACTTCCCATACCCCACCAAAACAGAATACTTTTTCCTCAAAGTAAAGACAAGAATGAAAAAAACAAACATGTTAACATAGTGATATATATGTATATACATTAAAAACCAAAAACTTACATCGAAAATATAAGTAAAAACAGCATCCAATATAAAAACATTTAAATAAATACAAAAACCAACATAATAAAAAGATTGTCCAATAAAAGAACAAAGTATCCATATCCAAAGGTGTCAAACATCATAGTGCATCAAGCATCGGTATTTGGCTAGTTAGCAGGGTCCTGGATCATGACCTCCTTCTCAGCGATCTGGGTTGCAGCTATATGTGAGCTACCCTCTCCATGTGAAGGCTGCTGCTCCCTATCCCTCTGTATGGACACAAATAGGATCGACTCCTGAACCACCTCCTCTAGTATCGTCTCCTCCTCTGGGCTACTGGCTTATCAATTCTAGGCCTCTTCTAGCTCAACTATGGTTCATCTGTCTTGAGGGGGCTCTTCCATAGGATATGCGGGCAGTTAGCTAACCAATCAAAGACCTTATTACCTGCTGGTGTCACCTCTAGGACTGCAACAGGGGCTACTAACGTCTGCAATAAGTCAACCTTAAATTTTGCCAAATCTTATGTCACTATACTCGTGTCAGCAGGTCAAGCACCCTCAATCCTTCGCTAGACTCTCACCTCAAATGTATCCACTCTAGTATCCACTGCCCTAACTCTCTTATTTACCAGATCGTGGGCGAATGCCTTTATTTTCTCCTCTGAGTCCTGTACAGTTCTGGCTAACCCAAGGTCTGACTTGTGTTGCTAAAGCCTCTAGCTTGGACTCTGCCGTAAAAGCAACTGTAGAGATGATAGAATCAAACTATAATGTAGATGTTGTTGGTGATGGAGTACTGGAGGATGGCATAGACTCAATAACAACAGCTGGTGAAGCCTCTGCAGCAGCTGGAGTAGTGTCAGTAACAGCAGGAGTCAAACCCTGAGTCTGAGGCTCTACTGGGAATGGCTCTGGAATAAGAGGTGGAACAACTCTTTTTTAGGGCTACTAGGTTCTCGTCAACCTTGATTAGACTAAGGTCCATCATACACACTGAATCTACATGAGGGTCTAAGTGGAGAGAGACCCGCACCCCCGCTTCCTTACATAATCTATGTATCAAATTGGGGAATGACAATGCCTGCTTGGTGCGGACTGTCGACTCATGGATTTGATCTTCCATAATGTGAGCCCAGTCAATTTTGTACCCTGCCAAGATGCTAACCAACAACATAGCCCTCTCCATGCATTATTCGTAAATGTGTGTCTGATGCACCAATGGATAATGGACCACCAAAACTTTCCCAGAATGAGAGGTAGGCCTTTAGAATACACTTTGTGTGGTTTGTATCCCATGTTGTCTTAACACTTTCCTGGCAAATTTGGCTCGCTATCCACTTAAAAAGCTCTGTTCTCAGCCCGACATCCTTCTGATTAATTGCCTTTCTCATATCTGCAATCCTATGATCATATTCCATAGTGGAATATGGCACTCTATAATTTGTCCCAAACTGTACCCTCCAAATGGTCTCTTCTGAGATGTCAACAACCTCACCAGGGCTTCAGTCAATCGTGGCTGCCCAATGGGCTTCTTGTGCCTCGGAAGATTATTGCATACAGTAGCATAGTAGGAGGCATAGAATTCACAGGCCAGGTAGGGAATGTACTTTCCCAACACTTGTGATAGCCATCCTAGCCCATGGCACTCAATTTTAGCTTCTAGCCCTAGTACATTACTTAGCCATGAGTTTTCCAACCTTGCCTCCTTATGAAATCACAGCACCAGCCTGCCTTGACCTTTTGGTTCTAGTCTCTTTTGGTAAATCTCTCTTATCCCTGGGACACACCACCTTGTGTTTTGGGGGTCTATTTAGGTGATGGTATAGGTAGAATCGGCCTGGTTGTAGGGGAGCAGTCTCCTCTGGCTGAGCTTGAGATAGCTCAAGAGAACAGGACTCAAATACTGAAGCATCATCATCTGACTCTTCTTTATCACCCTCTTCTTCAGATTGGGAGGGGCTATCTACTTCCATTGCAACCTTTGTTGTTTGTGATCTTATCAAGCGCACGTTAGCTTCAGGGTCAGGGTGCATATTCATCTCCTCTGTGGATTGATCATCATCTGATGTTTCATCTTGCAGTCGATGTCCTGAAGTCGAGGCCACACTCCTTCGACCGCTTGAAGGCATTGTCTCTAAAAAATCACCACAAACCAAAGCATGAGTCCAATGATGTTTTGCCCGAACAAAAAAATAACATATAAAAGAGTCAAAATTACTCAAGTGAAAACAACTAAACTAGGTGCAGGATTGCAGGTACTAGGTGGAGGTATGACTTGTAAGGTGACATATGATCCGTACTATAGCCTCGTAGTACCAAGATGTCTGAGAAAATGTAATCTGGAATCAACTATAAGACATAGGTATGACTCATAGGGTTATCCTACGAGTTGTAGTATGTGCTCGTATCTCATTCTAGAAACATATTGAAAATTTCAGATCTGGGCCATGAGACCAAAACTACGAGTCGTACAAAGTGTTATGAGTCATAGGTAAGTCTCGTATGGGAAATGTTATGATACCATAGATGATTGTTGCCTTATATGAAGGGCTACTATGTCTCGTAGGGTGACCTATGACTCATAGTGAGTCTCCATAGGAGAAAACAGAGAGCACCCTAGATGCCTCTAACCTTTCCACAATGATCAAAAGGTAACCAGGGAGTGCAAGAAATCAAAAACACATAGTTAACCCTCTAATAAATCTAGTCACTCCACCTTACAAGATGTCCCATAATGAAATATGAAGCCTCCTTTCTAATCAAAACATTCACTCTTGGAAACCACCCAATTTCAACAAGAGTATAGCACACATAGAGGCATACAAAGGGTTACTCCCGTTCATACATAAGTCTTTCATAGAAACAAGACTATAACACCCCAACAGCTACAAATTTCAACCCCAACATGGTCTGAAAAGATAATTACGCATAGATCATGAAACAAATGCACCCAACCACCACATCAAACTTCATAATTCTCAAGAAAGGATAAAAACAGAGTACGTAATCACTACAGAGGTGTAGGCAATTCTAAATCATACTCTTTATACTACCATAATCACTTACAGATGGTTTTGCTCACCTAGATAAAATAATAATCATTCAAATACCAGTAAAGCAAGATTGTCTCATAGATATGCCAACCTACCAAATCAAAGATGAAGATGTGATGTGAAAAAGAGTAAAAGTCGAAACCCTAGTGAATTTCACTTGCTGGGATATACTAATAGAAGAATGGTTTGGGGATGAATGAAACAATGCAAAATAATGTTTAGGAGGTTATAGAGGAAGAAAAACCATTTTAGGGAGGGAAATGAGGAGCCAAAAGACGTTGGTCTTTTAATATTCCAAACTGGGTCACTTTTAAAATTCTGTAGGCGGGGTCTATGAGATCCCGGCTATGAGTCATAGGGCATCCTACGACTCATAGGTCCCGATCTCATAGCAGACCCAATACTTAGAAAAAAGTTAGAATTCATACCTGCGCACTACGAACCTCACTTACGGTTCGTATGAGACCCTACGAATCGTAAGGTTGGCTCGTAGTATGTGTTCCAACTTTTCTACTCGATGTTTCCCTCTACAAGGCATGACTACGAGTTGTTGAGCTTGATACAAATTGTAGAAGCTGCTCGTAGAAGCTGCTCCATATGCTATTTTCTTCAACTCATTAGCTTTTAGTTAGTCCCTGTTGATCACACTAAAAGATATACTAATGTCTAAAACAATGCAAATGATTCAATGTCTCAACACATCACAACCACCATCAAAGTACTACCTAGCAATTCAAACAAATGACTTAAAATTAAACAGTTCAAAATTATAAGAGATACTTAGGTTGCCTCCCAAGAAGAGCCTTGTTCAACGTCTTGGCTCGAATTTGTCACCATGAGTACTCAGAATTCTTCGTGGATTGATGGAGTCTCATCTTTACTCCTTTGTCCCCTGCTCTGACCTCTCTGCACAAGCTCTAATTGTGTTGCTATTTGCTCAACCCTGTCATCAAGTGTCTGTATTTCCATTGCATGTTGGTCCACCTTGTAGTTCACCTTGATGATATCAAACTTTATCTCTTATACAACCTCTTCATATTCATTGGTTTTGATAAACACTTGTTTATGCATACACTCAATCCTTGAGAGTTTCTCTATGATGCATTATTGGCTTGGTACCCTGAGCCAATTACATGTACTTTTTTTTCTTGTAGCACTTGAAGTTCCCTCTAATGTACTAGTGGATGGCAGGAGTTGCTTTTGCAATGGTTGATAAACTTGGGTGATAGCATACAACTTATCCATATATTTGATAATTTCGCTGAATAGTTGCCTCAGAAATGCACAACACTCCCCTCTTAATAAGGCATCAGCATGATCTTGTTGTTTAGAAGTTAGTGCTCGATAGAAGCTAGCTGCCAATTCATTGTCAATCAGACAATGGCTCTGGTTCATTGCCAAACATTTCTCATACCTTTCCCAGGATGCTACTAAAGATTCTCCTAGCACCCTTTTAAAATGGCAGATGTTATCTTGCATCTCTCGTTTGTCAGGCCCCTTATAGAAGTTCATAAAGAAGATTCTCTGCACCTCCCCAGCTGGAACAAGCATCTGATGGGAGAATTGACCACCATTCAGCAGCTTTACTTCGGAGAGTCATGAGGAAGGCTTGAAGAGCCATGGCCTCCCAAAAAGGATGTCTTATGCCAAGAATCCTCCTAACATTTGAGTAAAATTTTCCAGGTGAGTTTGGGGGCTTCGAACTCTTTCCCATAAAACAAGACCCATCTCTGCAAGGTTTCCAGCAAGTCATTTGCAATGTACAATTTTTGTTCGTTCATGATGCCAACCAATCTGTGAATAGACTGAATAGCAAAAACAAAAAGTAAAAGTAAAATACAAGAGACTCTAGAAATTGACACTAGAACTAACTAATAGTGAAATCAAGTCAAAACCTAGTCATATTCCCTGGCAATGACACCATAATTTTTGATGATGTCCATGCTCCAATAAGAAAGTGATCGCTGTCAGCAATTAACGTAACCGAAAGTTAGGGTCGAATCCATAGGGAATACATGGCTTGACTACGAGACTTCACTACCAATCATCTCAAGTATCTATAACTAAAATCTCTAAAAGGTGTAGGGGGTTGTGATTTAAGAACAAAAATAAATAGACACTATACTATGATGCAAAAAAACACTCCATTTTAGGGATAACTTGGCATTGTGTTTCCCATGGTTCATTGACTCGATCAACCTAGATAACATAACTACAATTCGAGATTCGCTTGCAGAATGGTAACACAGGTTCTTCCAGCCCTTTTGTGAAGCTAAAGGCTGAATTTCACCATAACACTTGTTCGGCAATCATGGTGTGCGAACTAACCGTTACTTATTGTCCCAGTTAACCTACCCATGGTTAGGTTTGGTTGATTAGACAAAAATACCAATCGAATCTTATCACCTATTTCTCTTTTCTTATTCGTCACTACCTTAGTCAAGATCGTGATAGTAGGCGAGGTTTGGTGTTGGTCACCACCAAGCAACAATCATAATGAAGAGAAATAGATAATACATGAAAAACCCCAATCATAGAAATGTACAAACCTAGGTCATCTCAAGTCAACTACCCATGGTTCCCACAATCCCAAGTTGTGGGTGCTTAACTACTCATGGCTAAGACAAAATCAACAAAAATGGAAATGCAAGACATAGTTGAGAATTTTACCCAAAGCAATGAAGATTGAAGACACCACAAATTACAAGCCACAAGCTTGATAGATTGACAATGAGTACAAAGCAAGATTTGCAATCACCAAAAGTGGGTTTTCTAAGAGAAAAATAAAGAAATTTGCTAAAACCCTAAATTTTCTTGAGAGAATATTCAAAGGGACACTCAATGTCTAAAAGCTAGAATCTCCAAAATAAAACCTAACTTCAAGTATTTATAGAAGTTACAAGTTTAACCCTAAAAATTACACAGAAAAGACAATTGGCAGCTGGTATACCTCACAAGTACAACTCATAAGGTGACCTACGAGTTGTAATCAGGGTCTCATATCAGGTTCTTGGCATCTTAGACTCAACTGGTATGACCCACTGGTACAAGTTATTGGTTCGGCTACAACTTATATGCTCCTCTCGTAGTCTAGGCCTTCAGTTTTTGATCCAAAGTTTGGGCTCTCTGTTTCCTGCTACGAGTACACCTATATGAGTCATAGTGAGACTTATGACTCATAGGATGGCCTCATAGGGTTGACCTCCACTTAGCAGATTTTTGATTTTTGGTCTCTGGTTTTTGCTACAATAATACCTTATGACTCGTAGCTTGAGTTATTACTCGTTGGTGAACTCATATCCTATACTTCAGAAAAATCTATAATTTTCCTCTAAAATCATGCCAACCTAACTTTTCTGCAAAAGTAACACAAAAACACATAATAACCATAAAAAATCGCATTAAGAACTCACAAAATCCATTGTTTTAGGCATCAAATTTGTTGTATTTTGATAGCACATCACCTTTTAATGCTAAAATTGTGCCATCTTCATCCCAAAACAATAGAGAAATTGAAGAAAATGCTCCCATAAGTACTCTATGTGATTTTAGGTAAGTTCTTCGTGTTTTTTACCATTACAATTTGATTGTGAGCCTAGAAATGTATGCCTTACACTTTGCAATTGTTTTCCCTCCCATTAGCTGAGTTTGGAGCTATTTTTGGACAATAAAAAAATGGTATTCTTGCTGGTTATTCTTGGTTTGTAGCTGTTGTGTTCAGAGAAAAATCTTAGGGCTCTTTTATAGTCATTTTTAAGAAGTTTCACAGACATTTCCTTATGTAATTGTTATATGGCAAATCTTCTGATCAATGCTCAATTATGACTGTTTGTAGGTGGTTTTAAGTTGCATATATATAGTTGTTACAAAGCTTAGGACATAAGGAACAAGTTTTGTGAAGGAAACTCGGACAATTGGGCGATTGTTGGAGAAGTATGTTAAGGCTAAGCCCTATCCCTTCTTTTAAATCGAAATCCGGGAAGTATCCCAAAACATCAAATGTGATATTTTACTATTCTATTTCTAGAAAGACCTTCTGTAAAAGGCATTGGGATTGTAGATGAATTAGTTTCATGATGTTATTAGGTTGACATTCCATTCATTTGCTTAAACTGGACCTTATATATATATATCATTTTATCGATTTTCCTGACTATCTATCCATATGTTTGAGGTGATTCCCTTCCTGGTGTAGTTTCATTAAAATAAATGTAAATTACAAAGGGAATGTAGTGTTCATGATCAATCCTTCTTCCTTTCTAAAACCATATTTGAAGCACCAAAAAAGGTAACATGTTGATTTCTAATAATCTCCAATATAATTCCCCTATTTAAACTGCTAAGACACTTGGTTCTTTTTAGATACTTCTTTTTACTTATTGACATGAAATCAAGTATGAGCATTATATGAATCACCTTTATAAACATTTTTAGAGCTATGGCTTCATTCTAAATACTGAGTTAAGTTGTCAAACCTATTAGAAAGATATATAAGATCCCATGAGTAATGTGT